>JAPZDV010000024.1:22357836-22407850 GCA_029814665.1 Acanthurus lineatus | reverse complement strand
TTTTTTAAGATAGACTGTGAGCTCTCTTACCACCAGTAAACAGCTCCGGATCAGAGCAGAATCCGGTGTGACTCCAGTATTAATCCTTCCAGAAGCTCCGGTCTATCCCAGACTCTCTCAGGTGCCTGCCAGTGTGCGCCTGCCTCTGCCCCTCTGCTCCACCTGTAATAACCAGCAAACAACCAAAGCCTTGCAATAGGTGCAAGCTTTGCAGCTTAAACTACCTGGTTGCCTATAGACTACTACTAAATACCATGATGTATTTTAAACTAATGCAGGAGTGCATTAACACGATGGAGGACACAAAATATTCTCTGGAGAGTAAAACTCAACCAAACTACAACATATTATGCATGTAGATTTATCTAGACATGCATAGCACAGATTTTTTGTGCACTGTAATGAAACACTGTAGTTCGCACCATTACTGAATAACTGTGTACTGTCAAAACTACTGTTTGACAACACGAACTGCAGATGTGCTGTGTAATGTGTATTCTATTAAAATACTGAGGTTTACATCTGTGTAACCCAGCTGCTCTCCTCAATCAAGACAACGTTCTTCTGAAATCCCTTGATACAGTATGAGATGTGAGCAGTTTAACCCAGAGATTTTTTGCCTTCTCACACTTGTTCATTTGAATAAGGTTTGCATTCTGAAGAAGTAAAGCTTTGTGGTAGCCTTCAGGGAAAGGAAGCGAAGATCATGATGATTTCTACTGTCGGCAGTAACATAACATCTTTATCAAACCCCATCTTTAAAAAATTCACCATTCAAATATGTATACTCCTATCCAGTTTATTTGCTCTCATTATAGAAAGATAGTTATCACTCTGTGTTTACTAGTTTAGCAATATGCTTTGCCACACAGATCTTTAACTGCTTGATTCTACATCTTAAGTACAGAAACATGAGACACCATCACATTTAAACTGTCACACCATAGGCCTCAGTAAAGCTTAATGCAAAAGGCTGCAGAGAAACTTGCAGTAACAATCACTCCGTGTAGAGGACAAGAAACCCATCAGTATTTTAACATTTGGAACAATGCTACTCTGCTTATACTTAAACGTGTGGTTACACTACTTTGGTCCACATAACCCCAGCAAACAGCACCAGAAAGCAATAGTGATGATGCAAACTACACTATGATATAAGATGAATACATATTGCGTTCATGGTAACATTCTCATCCTATGCAACCAATGCTTAACTCAAAACACACAAAAATGTATTTACCAAACTGTTTCACACTGCATACATTTCATAGAACATAAGTTTTACCTTTCTCAGAGCATCTTCTGAATCAAACTGTACCAGCCTCTAGGTCAGCACTGACAGCAGGAGGCAAGATTTGAGTCATGATATTTCGTCTTGGGTACGCCCTATAACAGAACCTGGTTATGCGCGGATGCCAGCAATGTACAGCAAAGCAGTGTGTCAGACCTGGGGATGGTGAGGTATACTTTTGGTACAGTTTGATTGTTCTGAAGGTTGAAATGCAACAGTGATACCACAACAGATTTTCTCCTACGCCAGTGTTACTCAGATCTGTCAACACTGTTCTGAGAGACTGCAGTGAAAAAAGCTTCTTCCTGGGCTGTCTCAGTAAAGATACAACATTGTTGGGATGTAAAACAATATTAAAAATTTGCCACTGATCATCACTTTGAAACTGATGGGTTACATTTATTTGAGTAGAAATACTGAAACACACTTCAAAATATTTCATTATAAATAAAATCTTGTTTAATTAAATTTAAATTAAGCTCATTGCTTGCTAGCTGCTAACAGCAGTGCCTGACTGCCAGGTGATGTTTCTGTTAGTGTTAATGGCTTAGCTGCTAATGACAATAACTAGCTAGCTTCTGTCACAATTTTTTCACAAACAAAATGAATTCAAATATCACATTTTACACAACTTTTCAACTCTCTGAATAGCTTTCATAATGAAGCATTAGTTATATTACCAATACATTTATATGGTGCTAAGAAGTATGTTTGCGGATAAACACTTACAAATAACCACCAGAGTGCACGTGAAGTTTTCAGCAACAGTCCCACAAATAAAAGTTGATATCATGTGTCTGATAAAATGCAGGTAAATTCCATTGGACTTCAGCTAATTTAAAATCAAAGATGTGGGTGACGCTCAGCTGCATTGCGCTCAGTGCTGCCACCAGTGGCCTGCAGTCACAAAGTTTCCTTTTATCTGTCTTTTTGCTAAACTGAAACATTTGCTTGATGTTTTACATCCTTATTTTCTCTTAAATGAATACTTAATAGTGTCCCAGAAAACTTACAGCTCTTAATCTTAAACAGAAAAAAAATTTATTGGTATAAGGTTTACCTAATTAGTTAGGGCCTGCGGTAAAAGAAATTCTGCTGGGGTTCAGAGAGCATGCTGACACTCTTTCGTCACTTTGCACTGAGCTTGGATCATCAGATATTTTCTGTCTTCTTTTGCCATTCTAACAGCAGCTCCACAGCATGCAGTGTCCCTGGCCTGCATTTTTGAGTTAACAAAACCCAGATGTGTTCAACAGAGGCACATCTCAAAGTCCACCTCTGCTTCCGCCCCCTCCTTTGATTGGCTGGTGGAAAAGGCAGAAGTTAGGGGAGGAAGAATTCTCCACCCAGCTGTAATTTAGGTGTCATTATTTTCCTTTTTTTTGCCATCTTGCCCTACTTTCTCTACAGAGACTCGCAAAATGGCCTCAGTACATGACAGAGCCGTACTTCAAGCTATATTCAACCCCACCACCCCCTTTGGAGACATCCCTGGCCTGAACCAAGAGGAGGATTTAATTGATGATGGTGAGCGTGTGCTTCTGACTTGATGTGTCTCTGCATATCATGTCAAAGCTTTTTATGTTTATCATTTTTATAGCATATTGAATTTATTTGAACGCATACCATTCCTGGACCAAAAAATCATGACATTTTAATCCAGGTTGAGTTCTAGGTGACATTTCTGTGTTTTCCTTGACACGGTACCTGTCAATTGAGTTTGAGTGCTTTTTCAACCTGTTTATCTTTGCCTGCCAGACAGTGGCTTTGACACAGAGCTGCTGAAGCAAGTGAAAGAGTTGGAGATGCAGGGTGTCTCGGCAGCAGAGGCTGGGGATTTGCAAGCTGCACTTCAACTGTTCAGCCAGGCAATCCAGATCCTGCCTCAGCGTGCCTCAGCCTATAACAACCGGGCACAGGCCCTGCGGCTGCAAGGGAACACAGCAGGTACATGTCACAAATTCAATAAGAACCCTTTCTAGGCACCGCAGTGTGCCGACATATCAGACGGCCAAGTCTGAGACCAGCATGACATCATATCAGACCTTTGTCTATCTGATGCACTGTCAACAGTGCTACTATACAGGCAGAGAATTACCCTAGTGTTAGGTACTTATACCTGCTGTCTGTAACAAGGTTGGCAAGGTTGTATACTACACTATATACTGTGAATGTACAGGTTTCAGGGATTTTAATGTTTACTCACTCCTTGGAGTTCCTTGTGTGTTTCAGTGAAATAAAGCACTTCCTGTATTTTCTAGATTCAATTTATTACAGAGATAAACACTAAAAATGACAGTTGTAACAGGTTATACTCAGTGTTTTTATTTCTTGCATTATTAAACCTGTTTGGCATGTATGACTATTGCTGGGGTGTTTTTAAAATTTCCTCCCAGGAGATTGACTATCACACCACATACTCAACACTGTAACATCTTTTTACTTGCATTGTCTGTTTCCAAAATGGGAGTTTCTATTTATAGATCGAGCTTTTTTGTTTGTCTGTAACCTGGTGCCAGTTGTTGTTCATGCTGACTGACACAATCTTGTGAATAGACCACTAAGTACATATCTATTTGAAATAATACACAGGGAATGTGAAATGTACTGTGCATAGGTTGAATCACTGTATTATAGTGTAGCAAAATAGTTCTTTATACTGTATTTATTGGACAACATTGTGGTCTATCTTCTGAAATTTGGATATGCACTGAAAATATACATAATACATGAGGCTGGCCTTTTGCATTTATTACATTAGACTGCTGGGTTAAAGTCAGAATGATAATATCAGAGTAACTGTTTCTTTTTGACTGGATGCTCTACTGTACTAAGTTGCATGTAATTAAATGCATGTTCAGCTACAATACTTCAAGTGAATATTGAACTAGACTGACTTTTAGCCCACACTGGGTAGTCTTTTAAAATGTCAAATTGAAAATTAACTTTCCAGACATGTATGTGCCTCATGGTGCTTTCCTCTCCTATTAGGAGCGCTGGAGGACCTGGACCGAGCCATCCTTCTGAGCGGAGGCACTGGTCGGACCGCCTGCCAGGGGCTGGTGCAAAGAGGCCTTTTGCGTAGATTAGCATGCCAGAATGATGAGGCCAGAGCAGATTTTGAGAAAGCAGCTGCACTTGGAAGTGAATTTGCTAGACAACAGGCCGTGGCTCTCAATCCGTATGCAGCCCTGTGCAACAAAATGCTGTCAGAGATGATCAACAAACTACGCAACCCAATATCTGAGACGCAGTAGTTAGAGGAGACAGTGAGTGACTTTTTTTCTGTCTGTGTATGTGGTTAATAAAACAACATTTTTAGCTTTTTGTGTTCATTTTATTGCACTGATTGTTGTAAAATAAATGAGGCCAACTGCAAGTCAGTATTATTACAGGTCTACAGTACATATCCTCAGTGACACACATAGATGACAGTGCTCTCATGTTCCTAAACAAAGGCAGTCTAAATTAGGAACAAAACTGTCAGTAGTCTCATCACGAAGCATGCACTGCTGTGTTTAATCAAATGTGACATATACGTGGGACGTGATATCGTGTTCAGCATTCAAATACCAAACTTGTTTCATGGTTCCAAACAAATGAGGTACTTCAGCTTTTGTCCAGTAGATGTCAGTCTTGCCATGTTAAAAACAGTCAGCTACAACAAACAGAAAGAAAGCTTTTCACCACCAGAAGTAACTGAATTAAACAACATTAATCAGCTCAGAATATCAAAGACAGGCAAATTATCTGATGTGACGGAACACATATTAATACATTAATAATAAATTTGTAAATTTAGCATCTTTGCAGGGACAATAACAGTTTATGTTTCTCTCATAAACACTGCATGGATGGATGTTACAGGAAAGAGAATTTTAGGATACGCTACAAGAAAATAGAGGCCAGAGTAAATCATATCAAAATCTTCAAAAACTGCCAAAGTTTATGTCAAAATGACTTGTTTACACACACAGTATCTGTCTGTAGAGTTTTCTGTTTCTTCTGTTTCTGTACAGTAGCCGTACATGCGGAGGCTTTTACCGCTTCACAGTTTTTGTGGGTGCATACATATCACGTCAGAGAGAGTCTAAACATGGCTCAGCTCCTGTTGTCGTCCGCCCACTGAGCTCAGGGATCACAAGCATTATCTTTTATGCTTTTCTTCTGCATATTTGTCCCTGGCCTCTTGCAGGCAGGCTAAAGCCACCCGCTCGGTGCGCTCTTGTCTCTGATAGAAGGAGCAGGTTTTCAGGTGATCTGACATGGAAGGAGTGTTGCTGAAGCTCCATCTGTCCACGGAGGAAAACAGAGAGCTGAACTCCCAAACCTGTAAAACACAGAGAGAGCTAAAGCAGGTGTAGGAGGCTGCTGTCACGACATCTATCAACAGCACTGCAGCTTCAGCCATGAGGATACATTCATGTTTAATATCTGTGGAATCTAGATCATAGAGTATTTTTATCATATGTCAGGGCCTGATGTTATTTCTGCACCATACCAACACAAACTCATACAAATTATGTCCTTCATTGAGAAGCAAATACCCAGCTGTCGGCACACAGTCTTATCAAAACCTTGTTTCCATGAATGATCACATATCTGACTTGTTATGGAAGCACTGTGTTTACTGGCAGCGAGGCCTCAGGCCATTCCACATTCCTGATATCATCAGCACACTCTCTGTCACATGATCACTGCAGCACAGAGATAGTCAATGTAAAAATACACACTTGTGCATCATGTCACCTATATTACCTCCACTGGAGAGGCTGAGTTTTTCATATGTTTGTTTGTTTGTCTGTTTGTCTCGGCTATATCTGAGAACTACTTAATAGATTTGAAAAAGGATTGATGGAAAGTTTGTCAAACAGCAAAAGAAAAATGGATTAGTTTCACTAAATCATGTGGTAATGAGGGTTGCATTTATAACTGTGAATTGTAGAAAAACAAACATCTTCTTGCGGGAATTCATCATATCAAAAATGCATTGACATACTTAAACAGGACCAGTTGCCATTTTATATTTTTCATATCATCATTTTTTCAACAATAATACTTTTAAAGTTATCCAGTCATTGACAAATTTGTTTACAGATATCTGTATGAACATTGCAGTTACACATTATACATTATAATTGGTATGTACTGTTTTTTATGCCTGCCTGGCTGCCAGATGTGATAATGTGAAATAAAGTGCAATAACTCTTAAATACATTGTGCTGTGAAATATAAAATTAGATCACATCAAATCCTGTACTTTAAGAAAAATCCTGTTATTTTGATTGATACTTATTTACAGATTGTTCTGTGGCATGATGGACTTAAATATCCATAGCTCAGTGGTCATGAGTCTGAATCCTTTAAAACTTACAGTGGTCATAATTCCAGACAGGATTTAGATAATCTCTAAAACTCAAGGCAGCCGGGAGCATCTGCAAGGCTCAGACCACTAGACCACCAGGCGTCCCTGTGGTCTTGCTATCTCGGGCATGGGGTCTAAGGTCTAGTTTAGTGGTCTTGTGTAAACACTGCATCCTTGGTTTGAATCCAGCCATTGCATGTGACCATCTCTTTCTAATAATTTCTCCATCTCTCTACTATCTGGGATCAAGAGGAAAAAGAAAATCACAGCTACCACCCAGCTAGCATTGTTTGTCTGATACATAATTACTGATACATAATCACAAACCATATAAAATTAAAGGAGACAAAAATAAGATATACATATCTTATTTTTGTCTCCTTTAATTTTATATGGTTTGTTCGTTTGTTTCTTTTACAGTAGAAATAAATTCAGTTTGTTACAAGACTAAATAATAGTTTTAGCAGACCATTGCTTGTGCATCAGTGAGCAAAGAAAACAAATTTTCCCTTTTCCCAAACATTCCCTCATGGTGTCTGACCCCACATGCAGCTGGCTTTTGTTACAGACATGGAAAAATGTTGCAAATCTCCAGCGGCTGCTCCAGCAGGGAACCTATAAAACTGATGTCAACATGACTGTGATTCAGTTTCTAATATTGTTAGAGAGGACAGTGGAGAGTTGGGAGAGTGTTAGCAACGCAGCAGCTGCCATGCTTTATGAATGATTGACATTTTCTAATGACATTTGACATAGCGCTGTCAAATACCACAGAAGAACTGATTTAGAGGTTAAGCCTTATCTTTACTTTTCCTTTCATTCAAGGTTGACATTAAATTCTAAGATAGAATATTGCCACTCAGTCAATAAATATGTTCAACTACAACCTAGTTACTAGAAATAAACAGAGAGGTGATTCAAGCAGTTTGTCTAATATAATACATTTAATTTTATGAAAGAAAAATTAAAGAAATTCTTAAGGATACTTGCTTTCTTTCGGCATCTCCAGGAGCTTCTCCCATGTGAATATGTCTTTTTCTCCCACTTGAGGGAGACCATCCCTCTTTCCTGCAGCAATGTGGCACACACCTCCCTCATCAGATGGGAGACCTGGGACAGCTGAGATAATGTAAAACTGTCAAGGTAACCAGCGATGTGTTGAAGGATCTCCAGGGGCAGGCTGCTCAGGGAATCCAGATTATTTTCAACATTTCTCTGAGGGCCTTCACAGAGAGATGAAGGGACTTCTGGCTGGAGGACAAAGGTGCTGACATCTCTGCAGAATTTAATTGTAGCTTGCTGACCGGCAGGGCGAAACCTCATCTGGGTGAAAGTGCAGCCGAGGTATGCTAGGGGGCAACGTTGTTGAAACCAGCCGCACAGAGAGGCCTGTATGTCACAGTGTGCGTTCCTGAAATGAGAGCGGTATTCATCACGGCGGAAGAAGTGGCCACACATGTAACTAAAGGCTGAACTTGTTTTGTTGTGTCTTCTGGTAACAGACTCTGCCTCGACTTGAACATAAAGACTATGAGGTCTGTCTTTGATGACATCAGCAAGCGATGCATCAGTTTGGAACGGGGCCGAGGCAAAGTTGTATGTTTGTGTTCCTATATCCACATAAAGGCCGTCTATCGCCGAACTCTCTGAGATGAAATGTCCTTTCAGTTCTTTTTCCAGGCAGCACAGGAGTGTGGCGCTAACCTCATCACACTTAGGAAGATCTTCAAGTGATTCATTTAAAAACGCAGTGTCGACACTCTGGTGTGTGGTCTTGGCCTTGTTTGCGGGATCTTTCAGGTGATGCCGCTTTGCTCGATAACTGGTGGGAACGTTGAATGTTCGGACAGTTTCAACCTCGATGGGCTCCAGATTCCCATAAACGAAGTCCTTTTCTCTCGGAGTGCAAGCAGCAAGTTGGCCAAAGTTAATCAACATTGCCCCGTTGTGCACTAAATACATGTTATATTCAGCAATGTTGACTTCCTTGCCTAACCTCTCAAGGACCCCGTCTTGCCAGGGTGCGAGGCCAGTTGCACCATCCTTGATTGGAGCAGCAGCAGCAGCATTCTGTTGGCTTGGGTTAGAGTCTCTTGTCTGCCCCTGACAGTTTAATGATTCTTGCACTTCCTTTTCTTTACCCTCCGTCTTATTCAGGTTTTTGACAGTTTGCTTGCATCCATCCATCTCCTTCTTGAATATTTTCTCCCAGGAACTGTAGTTCTGAACACTATCTATGTCCCTAGCCTTAGCCAAAGCTTCTCTCTCCTCCTTGCTCAGTTCTTTTTCCTCCATGCTTGTGAAGCCATTTTCTGTAAATCCACAGCAAACTGAAGAACAGGTTGCTTCTTCTGCAGGAATATCTGCAGAAAAATTCTGATGGGAGGGCTCCTCCACCATCAGCTCAGGGAAGACGTTCTTCATCTTGATGGATTGAAACAGCAGCTCTTGGTCCCTGAGAGCCGTAGCAACATCAAGGTTTACCTCAGTTTGAGGGTTTTCGGAAACATTTTTATAGAAGGTCAGATCTGTTTCTGAAACAGGCCAGCGGTTCCACTGCTGAGAGCAGCAGACATTGCTAGCAGGACACACCTCTAGGTGCTTTGCCAGCCTGTGGCGCAGCATGGTGAGAGGACAGCCATAGATGACATTGAGGCAGGGGACCGTCTCATTGGGACAGAGAAGCTGGTGCTCCTCTTGCTTGCACATATGGAGGACTGCGCCACAGTTTTTGCGACAATTGATGATCATGCATGAGACAGAAATCTGCACTGGGACCTGACAGCGGACATTGTAACACTTGTCACAATGCTCATGGTGGCCCACAGGCATCTTTCTGTTCTTCACCTTAAAAAGGAAAACAACATAACACAGAGGAGTAGGCAACATTTCTAAGCCCAGACTGTGGCTAACTGTAATATTAGATTAAAGTAATATAAGAAGTGTATGGTATCATGAATCATAAACACTGATGTCAACCAGAGAAAATAAAAGCAGTTACCATTGTAGCTTATGATCACTGATCATCTGAAGAGAGTTTTAAGCCTGAGAAACTGTCAGACAAAAAATACCCAAGTTTTATTTAATATTGTGTTAAAAAGCTTTGCAAAAGAAAGATCTTGCTAACATACAATCAAATTTATATCAATTAAAGGTGCAGATATGGTATATTCTATTGTACAGACTTTAAATGCTTGATTAGGAGGGTTTAATTTTATTTTAAATATTAGTTTTAAAATATGCAATAAATTAAAAAAATACATTGTTATTAGAGGAAGAATTATGTGTAAGCTCAAGAAAAAGAATTCCTAAAAGACAATCTACATTTTAGTTAAAATAGTGAAAGTGAACAACCGCAACAATAGGAGAAACATTTCTCACCCTTTGTTCCACTGAGCCTGTCACCTTGTGTATGCTGGCACCTCTGAATAACCTCTGCACTGTGTCTGGAAATTATAAATGGACACAACAGAGGGGCAGACAGGCCAGTGGGACGGGGCACCATTGTCACACAGCCATTAAGAGGCAAGGTCAAGTTACAGCCCCAACTGCTGCTTCACTGTGAGAGGGTGGTGATAATAGCAGGTCATCCAAGTTCTCAACAGTTTAACTACCATATGTTCAAAAGCAACATCTAGCGACTTCAATACATCACCTGTCAGTACTCACACAATAGGGTTAGCTGTCAGCCCTTTTTATTTACAGTGATGGTCACATTTACATTCTCCTCTAATGTTATTGTAGCATCTGAGAACAAATAATTTATAATGAAGCACTTTTTAGAACATTTTTATGTCTGATTTCTCAGATGACTCAAACAGTTTGTAGAGGTGAGAAATTAAATAATTCATTATTGTTAATTTTTTTGCAAACATGTTTACAGTGTGGTGTTAAAGGCCTGTTTGTCCTAAGTCTTGTCCTCCACTAGATGTCAGTGACACACTTTTAAAAACTCCAGTAGTATTTCTCTCGCAGCTGTTTGTGTTGTTGGATAAAAATTCCTAACATGGACTGATTTAATTCTTTAGGGTTACAATGTTAGATCAAAATGTATTTTTCATGATGTTTGGGAGGAAAAAAAAGGCTTTTAACACAGGTTTATTAAAATTCATCTCAAGCCTGTGCAGCTGATTATGTCCCTTTTTGAACTGAAAATGGAGGCAGTTTTAGAATCCATTTGTAATCTTTCCAGTGAAATTGGCTGGAGGGAAACTTATCTTCATCAAGCGATGTTTTGATTCAATACAGAACCTGATTCTCTCTCAGCACCTTGTATCATTTATGGAACAGGCCCAAATAGCTGTCCTTCCTTATTAAATCACCACTCAGTAGTTTCATAACACAAACTCTGCAGCTCTAAAACAGCAATAATTTAATGGTAAACGTACAGTAACTCAATATTTGTCGGCTCCTAACAAGTATGTCTGTTCTAATTTAAAACTACAAATTATACACCGAATGTACGCACCTGCGCCCTGTCTTGTTTGTCATTCATGCCATCGCTTTTATTCACTTGCAAAAATACTGCTCTGTGCAACATAATGGGGCACTGATCCAGTCTAACTGGCTTTAACTAATTACACCCATTTACATTAAATATGGCTGAACTATCATCCCATTCACTCCCCCACATCACCCTGCAAACACCTCCTGACACCCATTTTCTATCCCCTGCAAATTGTGCTGGATTCACAATCTGCATCTGGGAGCCTTCGTGCGGTTCATTTTTTTTTCTTCACCTGGCACAGATTACAATGAACAGCTTATCAGAGGCAGCTGCTTCGCTCTCTATAGGCCTTGCAATCAACATACATTTCATCAGGACAGACAGAGAGAGAGAGGCAGACTTTAGTGGAGGAAATATCACTTGCTTTTTCACTGTCTTGTTGCTATAACACAGGAGCACAACTGAAACTGTGTTCTTTTGTTGGATTCAAATAAAAAAATGATGCAGATAGGAATAACAGACTAGTTTCCTTTGATTGCTGCTAAATTTACCAGCATTAATTTTCAGTAAACTTTGGTTTGATCCAGAGTTAAAGGGTGTCATTGTATTTATTATTTGTACTTTCAGGAAGCACAACAGTAGTAACCCACAACCTTAAATCGTGATCATTGCTGAAGAACTAAATTCAGTGTTTCAACCACACCAATGTGCCAGTCTAAACAAAATAATTCCCTATTTTGGAAAATATCCTAATTAAAGTTTGATAAGAGGCTCATGTCCATCAAATAAAGGATAAAACCAGATGGTAATTAGCTTAGCTTAGAGATAAGGTTGAAAAGCTAGCATGGCTCTGGACAAAGGTAGCTGTATTCACCTTTCAACCAATCTGTAACACATGATCTCATTCCTGTTTGTTTAATGCAAACAAAAACCACAAAAAAGGAATAAAACAACATTCAGACAACCAGCAGAAACTCCAGGAAGTTGCTCCAAGCGCATAACCTCACTTTAATTTTTACACTTTGATTTTTGTTCAGTTTAATTGATGATATGAGACATTTAAGTGACCTGTAGAGGTACTCAGTTGATTTGTTACTTTTGGAAAGACTAGCAATTTATATTGTTATGCTAAGCTAAGCCAACTTGTTTCTAATATTAGCTTCATACATATCAGACAGGAATATCAATCTCCACATGTGCTTTTCCATCAGACAGGGAATAAAGTTACTTTTCTAAAATGTCAAACTTCACTTTCAATACTTTACTACACACATAAAACTGGTAGTATTTTAGTTTTTTAATATCTATTCCAAATGTACGTAAATAATACTAAGATTTTGTGCTATGTAAGAAACAAAGTACAGATTGTTGTTTCTTAAACATTAATACAGTCACCAGCGTACAGACCTTGTGGTATTTATTCATCAGTTAAAGTTCTTAAACTTTCAAAGATGGAGCTCCACTGCCAAAGAGTCCTTTTCTAATATACTAACACATTTGTAACAGGATGTTTAACAGCATATAAGTCTCATGTAAAATTCTTTCGGACATTCAGCTTGAGTTTCTCTGCAACCTGGCAGCTCAAATGGGACTAATTACAGCTTGTCGATTTTCTGTAGTGTGAATTCAAGCATTTCTGAGACCTTGGGTTAATGATACATGCAAGAACCATATCATTTAACTCTAATTTAATGTTCTGAAATGTGACTGGCCAGCTTTACTCATAGACGGCAGAGCAAAAAAGTAAAACTTGATTAATATTCCAGCCATTCAAACGCTGCTAGCAGACAGCCTGATGAAAGCATCACTGGTTTCAAGTTCATATTGAAGGTTTGCCAGCTACAATCAACACACCACAGTGCATCCTTCTACATATGGTTTGTAGAGCCCTCTATAAATCTCACCCAATTATTATTCCCCCTTATTACCATTTCTCTTAAAGATTGCCCCCATTTTGGGATTTCCATCTCATTTATTATACCTGGCAAAACATATTAATAAGGCCAAACCATTGGTGCGACATAGAGAAAAATGTGCTGCTGCTGAATTTCCAAAGACCTGGAAAACTGTGTTGGTGTTGTGTTTATTACAGAACTGGGCCCAGCAGAGGCCTATAAATAAGCTGCACACTGCTGTGGAAATGTATAATGAAAATGTACCAACTCTGAGCTCAAGCTGAGCTCCAATGTTGGATGAGTTTGAACTTTTATGCTGAGGAGCCAAAGACTGCATGCAAAGGTCTGATTGCATGAAACACACATGAATGGATTTTTTAAACTGTTTCAGGTGTTGTATTATAAAGTTCTTTGAGAGATCACAGTCACCTCAGTATCATTATAGTGGTTCTACTGTATATGTATATATGGATTTTACACAACCTATAAGAGAAGCAAGAAACAAGACAATCAATCTATTTCAGAAAAAAAAGTATGTTGCCAAAATATCTCTTTTTTTTTATGAAATTTCACTTCTCCAATGACATATTTGCAACTTTTTCCAAAAGTCAAGAATTAATAAAAAATCCACACATGAGTTAATAATAAAATAATGGTTCCAAACCCTTATGGCTAACATCTTGGTGGGAAATTAAATAAACGACAATGGAGCTCTTGCTGGATGAGCAGCTGGAGTTCAGAGCCGATCTTTGTGGAGATGTTTCTCCACCACAGCATCCAGGATTAGATTGATGCACTAAGGCACAGGACTGCAGCAGGAAGAGAAGAGGTGGCTTTGTATACAACATCAGCCATGCTTGGTGCTCAAAAGAGTCAAAGATGATGAAAAGTGTCTCTCAGATGTCAAACCTTTAATTTGAAGATGCTGACCTTGTAATCATTACTACCTGTTGCTGCTGTTTATATCCCACCAGACAGATAGGTGACCACATTATACACAGTGGTATATTTATAATATGTAGAATGATGTGTGTGTGTGTGTGTGTGTGTGTGTGTATGTGTGTGTGCTACTGTGCATAGAATAATGTTGATGTGTTAAAATGTAATGCTTTTTTACAAGTTATATAATACTTTTTCCCTCTTTTGAAACTACTTGTTCTCCCTCTCACTACCTGTCTAGGTTTAATGGTTTTCACACGGCACTGTTTGAAAAAAGGGTTTTGCAACTCATTAAAACTGTACACCATGTCAATCGTCTTACTGCACTAAGGTTCCTTTTCACCTGACACTGCAAATTAGCTCACAGCTGGAGGATCGTTAATAGTATATGCCTTTGGGTGAGTAGTATCCTACCTTATGGATGACATGTTATAGCACATGGTGAGCCAAAAATATATAAGAAAATGTAGATACCCAACTTAACACGTAGTTGTCACCCTCTAATTATACACCCCCTCTCCCTTCCCATTTAATTAAGAGGATGTCATACACATTTCCCTTTGAATCTGTCTGCAGTTCAGCCCTCCAGCCTCCTCATGGAGCATGAACAAGATGGTTTGCTATACCTGACCAATGTTCTGCAAATGTTTATGGGCATATCAATTGAGCTTGCAGCCTTTCTGCACCCAATATTCTGCTTTTAATTACAAGGACTAATTAAAAGTACCTTTTAATGAAGTCTGTGTAGGTTTCTCCCCAGGGCAGTGTACTTTGTGTCATGTTGCATCAATAATGGAATATACCAATGATCAAATCTCTGAAATTTTAAATGAGATATTTCACTTGACTTCACTTGTTATTTTACTGTCAGGGGCTGAAACTAATAAGAGAAGGACACAGTGGCAGAAGTTTTTTTTAGCACCAAGTCATTTCATGCCCAATATACAACCATAAAAAATGAGAGATCATATAAAATTCTTGTTGTAGAAAAGTCAAATACTAAAGTGCACTAATGCTTATTATCAGCTCTGTCTTGTCCCTGCAGAAGGAACTTGTTTATTTTTGAAATGCAAAGTGTCATAACTGATGAGTACAGTCACATGGTGTCATGTGTAAATCTTTATGGAGGTGTGAAAACAGGCATGAAAATGATCATATTCAAACTGTGAATCTTTACCAAACCTTCACACTTTCAGCTCTCTGCCACTGTGATGTCTCATGGGAGTTGCCTGTTTGTACACAGGTATCCATGTGGGTTTTTTTGTGCATGTGTGTTCTATTTGTTTTCAGCAAGCTTGGCATCTGTCTTGGTTTAACAGATCTCTGCCATACCAAAGTGTAGAGAGCGTAAAGCTGTTCTGGCACTCAGAAATGTGGAGGAAAACTGGAATCTGCCTATTATAGTATTTTCCACCCACATACATTATTGTCCACTTTTACACTTTTAGTGTGAGTCCTTTCCCTAGTGTTAAACAGTACAGAGCCCCACAGGTCCATCCAAATCCTAGGACCCAGCTTTTAACCCATCTTTCTCAGCAGGTCCCAAGTGTTGTAAGTGTTTAAAGTTGTATTAATTGACCATAGCTGAGATCTTTTGTCATTATCAAGAAGTGATCAAAGTGTAATTACGTCAGTTAGATGATGTGACATGAACAGCTCTTATTGGAATGAACAAATTAAAATTAACTGGAACTGTTCAAAGGATTTTATAACTGTAATTTTTAGGTTTACTAAGATATCCAACTCCTGTTAGTAATAATCTTTTTCTGTGGGGTCTGAAAAAAAACATGGCTGACAAAATATTTGTAAGCATTGACCTGTTTACCAGCACTGAGCAATGTTACCCCCTTCATGACGTAAATCTCACAAAAGAAGAGAGGCATGAAAATATATGATGGAGACAATCAGTCAAACAACTTTTGAACGCAGGTGCTGTGTGGAAAAGCATCTGTACACAAACCTAGTTTTTACTCATTTCCCTCACTTTCTCCTGCTTGTCTGTAATGCATAATTTTATCAGACACCCACAGAAAAAAAAACAGCAGAATGTCATGATGCAGCAGACATTGATAAAGATAATTTCTTTTCATGTAGTGCAGCTAAAATAGTCTCTGTGTGTCTCTGCTGTTGTGGGGCAGAGTGATAAGGAACACACACTGATAAGAGACCTGAGCCGGAACAACAGGATGTCACTCCCACCGCTAACCTCGTACTTTCCCAACAAGTTTAGTAATGCACCCCTAGATGTGTGTTTGTGTGTGTGTAGGCGTGTGTGCTTGTGTGTGTGGTCACATATACATGTTTTGATGTTATCATACTAAAAGAATAAATTATGAATATGTTACATTCACAGTATTTTAATGTTGTTCCCTGTTGTGACTGCTGTATTTTACAGGCCTATGCAGTGATTATGCATATGCATTATATTGTATGATACTAAGGTTTCTGTGTTGTGTTTCCCACCTCCAACTCTACAGCATAACACATTAAGCAACAAGAAAAAGATTAGAACAGCTATGGCTTGGAAATTACCATAAAGTGGGCACATATCTGTGAGAGAGCCTCAAAAAAAAATTAACATTATGAGAGTCAAAAGGTAGTATTCATTCGTTGACCCTGAGGGCTCAACACACTGCAACTTAAAACAACCGCATGCAAATACTTAAAAACACCAGAAGATTAAAAGAACATCTTCAATAATTTGACAACATGAGAGCAGTGAGTAGAAAAAAAAGAAAGCTGCAGATAAATACAATATAAACACAAGTAAATACAGAAATGTTGCAAGGAGCACAAACAAGAACGGGAAGTTTTTCCAGGGGTGATATTAAAAAGTGATGAGCACATCTTGACACAACTGGAACAACCTTGTTGCCCCACCAGAAAAAAATGTTATTTTAGCTCATTTTTCAACACAATTTATAATTTATTAACCTTAGTAACTTCATTAGTCACAAATCAGGGCTGTGGTTAGTAGTCAAACAAAAAAATAGAGTGTTGAGCCCTCAACATTTTTCCTTGACCTCAATGTAAAATGTCATGAGGTCAAGGAAAGATGTCCAGGAGAATCCATTCGGACATAGGAAAACAAAACCATGGTGCTGAGAGAATCTCACTGCATTCACTTTAGTTTAAGTAATAATGTGATAGCAGATGATTGGTGCGTCACTCTAAATGTTGCTGCCATAAGGCATTGTGGGACTGCATTATCTCCTTTCCTCTCATAAAGGATGGTCTAGGGTTCAGGTCCACTCTATCCAATGCAAAAAGAGATAAGAGAGGAGGCAATTGAAGCAGCTTTCCTTGGCGTTTAGAGAATTCAACTAGCTCTTATCATGGCTGTGACTTAGATAGTTCCAGGTCATTTCACTCACTTAGGAACCTTTCTAAGACGAAAAGACTATTGGACTGCAGCACATGGCAACAACAAGCATGCTGAAGCTGGGTGCATCACTTTTTAATGTCCCCTAAAAACAGCTTCTGTTGTTGTTGATGATACTGCAGGGTTTCTGTAGCCTAAGTGGTTGTGTTTTCTGTGTTTGCACCGTTTTTTTCTAAATGTTGTGCATGTTTCATCAAAGTGGTGAAGATTTCTTAAGGGTCTTCTTCAGTCATTGATTAAACTGATACAAACCCTCTCTGTTCATCAAAATTACATGTTTAGAATTTATTTTTCAGTTAACTCTTAATGCCTTAAACTGGTTTAGATGGAACTCTACACACCCTGATCTATGCGATCACTGCCTGTGTTTCCACCTGCTAGTAACCTGCAGTTTTGACACTTCTGCTCAAACACACAAACCTCACCACTAGCTTTGCAATCTGTGCTTTGAATATTGTTTACTGCAACTTTCTTTGTCAGCAGCCCAGCATTTTAAAATGTCTACTCAGCATTCAACATGATTCATCACGCGCTAAAGTTAGCTAACAATATGTAACAGCTCAGATGTGCTTGGACACAGTCAACAGTCAAATGAAAGTACCTGCTGACCTGTACAATGGCTCGTTCTCACTTTGTCCCCAGGATAAATGTATTGGATCGGGCTTCATTATAATTTGTGGCAACCTATGGTCTGAAAAAAGGCCTCTGCAGGCTACAGTTTGACTCTGGGATTTTTAGACCCTTTGGAAAAACAGAAAGGCCTGACATTTTTGTTTTGTCACTATGCCACTGCTAAGTGAACACCCTCTCTGCCATTGTTTTAAAAGTAGTGAAACTTAGCTCACAAAACACTGATCAGAAAGCCAAACCCCAACTTCTCCCCACTTGCAAATTGACAGGATTGACTCTTATCATAATAATATATATGAATGTGTCTGCACACTATTTCTATAACTATTTTTTTCATGCTTTTTTTTGGTACAGTGCTGTTCTTCTTTGTTAATCCTTCAATGTTGCTTTTATTCCTTTATTTGTTTATAATATATATGATATATGATATGATATGAACAGTAGCAGTATTGACATGTTAACAAGGTTTAAATTTAAAGACTGAAGAGGTTTTCTAGTTTGCCTGTGTCGTATCTGTTGGTGAATTTCTGAAGTTGGTGTGTGTTCATGCTCTAAGGGCCATTGGAGTACAGTATAAATCATGTGAGATGGAGTTGCATCATTTTAAAAGTACCCAAACTGCATAATGCTGGCTCTGCAACCCACACACTAAGAACTAGTGCAAAAAGAAGAAAGAAAGGACAGATGGATGGATTGAAAAAGACTTACTTAAACACCTGTAATGGATGATTAATGATATTGATTCAATCTAGTTACAAATAAAGGACTAATAGCTCCACTGGACCGCTGCTAAATTGGAAAAAGTGATGGACAGAAACAGCTTTGTGTGTTAGCAGCAAACAAGCTCTTTATCTCCGTCTGCATTTACATGGCCTGTGTTAAAACTTACTCAGCATTTCCATTCAACGAAATTCCTCTGAGTTGCTGAGGTTTTCTTTTCTTTTGCTTATTAAATAAATTAAATCTTGACCTATAAAATATATGCAGACTATGTATCATGAAAAGTTCAGCTAATTCTGCATTGAAACTTAAAAGATCGTACAGACAATCGCTATTTTTTCAACTCAAAAAGTCCACAGTCAGGATATTCTCCGCACGGCAACATGGATCAGAAATGTATGAAATTCCCTGCTGTGCTGTTCTCCAATTACTGCCACTGATGTTTACCCCTGAATTGGCCCAGACTCTCACAGCATGCCCTCTTGGTCTTGGTCTCACACAACTGCTGCCTGCAGCTCTTCTCCAAACGGGGGCGTGACTCAGCTACACAACTCCGGGGAAACTGCCACTCTCATGCTCCATTAGCCCCTGCGTCCCCAGTGGATGAAGAAAAATGTATTCGCTACTGGGATGCTGCCGCCACAGACATCTAAATAGCAACCATTCATCCTTTCTGTTGCGTCCTCTACGCTTCGGATGACCTCATGACTGGAAGCGCACTCGTGGTTAAATCAGTGGAGGGGAAAGTAAGTTTATAATCACAGCATGTGAGGATCAGGAGGTTGACAGTGATTGTTTTACCCCGAAATTGTACTGAAAAATGAGGTGTGGGTTATTTCATGCAAACATAAGTGGCTAAAAAGGTGCAGCAATTTTGCAGCAAATCAGGCTGTTTTTTACAACAAAGTACTGCAGTGACTTTCAGCAAAAGGTTTTCGAGGATTTACTACAAGAGCGGAATGATGGCATTAGGAGTCAGTGACTATGTAGATATAAGGTGGCCACGTAAAATGGCTGGATTTGCCCCGGCTAAATCCAGAGGGAAATCATGGAGTTGTCTCTGTCAGACAGCCAAGCCTGTAGCTCTAAATGGGATGAATCACAGAGCAAACGCTCAGGTCACTGCTGCAGTATTGATTACCAATGGAAGATGTCTGATTCTCTTTCTCAAGTCTCACTCCTTTACCCGACCACACTCAAACACACACAGCCATACAGCTGAATTATACTTTGCTCTCAGTTTGAACCCATTCGATTTCTGTTTATGCTAAAGCTGTGAAACTTATCCAGTCAATTGCATGCATTGTACATTGCAATTGCTTGAAAGCCCATTTCGAATTTACTGTAGATGTGTTTTGCAACGGGCGTTTGTTGAACATACAGTATCATTCATTGGGCAGACATTAGATTTGAAAGCTTGGTAGGGTGTTTATTGAAGTCCTGACCCCGTCCTTCGCTCATTAAATTGATTCATGGATTCAATAAGTGGGGCACAGGCGGCAGGTGTGCGTGTCGGTGTGTGCACGAGGCACACGGGCATCCATCACCCTGATCAGGTATCTTCAGCTGCTCCTCCATGCAGCACTTTCACAAGACCCCCGCAGATGTTGCTGGCTAACAGCCCAGCCTGACCCAAGGCTAGACTGTATGCAGACGCAAATACATGCACGTACACACGAGCAGAGGCTGGCAAATACCATGCACACAAACATGCAAAAGCACACGCAGAAACACAGGCATGAACACTCTCACACGCCTAAAGCTTCAGTTTCATTATACTAACTGTGTGCCATTCAGGCTAAATGCCAAATGAGGTTAAACTGTCTTCTGGAAGAGATCCTTCATGTTCCACTGAACATTAAGAGCCTGATCCAAAGCTTCACAACTAAAAATAGACACTGTGATTCAAGACATTTTCAGTTTACTGATGCCAGTGAGTTTCTGATGTTTGGTGAAGCTATCAAAGGCTAGCACACATCTTGTATACAATATGTGGGACATAAAAAACAGCCTGAAGTTAAATGCCACCCGATGCAATCACAGCATCTATGGACATTTTGTCTGTATTGGGAAAAAAAAATGTTACTCCTCAAAAGGCATGATCATAGAAAACAACAGATTATGAAATTTGATTTATATTAATAATAGGATTAATAATATTTCCCTACGGCTGAGAGAAAACACTATCATCACGACAAAAACTCACATTAAAGTGCTAAACATAGTGATCATAAGCTTAAGTATCTTTACATAGCTTTGACCAGTGTTCATTAAGCAGTCTGGTCTCATTCCCAAGTCATTAAATACTGATGCTGTCATGCCCCTTAATGTTTCATACAGACGTACAACGTATATATGAGATGCCGCAGGCTCTTAACAAAGTTCAATGTAAAGCCTTCTGAGCGCATAGTAAATGCTCCATCTGACAGAGTTGAAAGAAAATCAAAGTCCTGAAATGATTGGAGGTCAAGGTAGAGCGGGGAATTACCCACATGATCTTAGGTAAGCAGGTTCAAGTGTCATTAGGGACCAAAAGTGAAATTAAGGTGTGACCATGTAACCATTTCCCAACATGAACCATGTGTTAGAAAGGCCTTACATATAGCACACAGCTGCCAAAGGGAGCCTGCACATCAGTATGAACCTCAGAGGGGCATGATGAAAACATCAGCATTTAATGACCTGGAATAAAAACAGGTTGTCATTAGAGAGGACATGATCAGTAAACATTCAGTTTTAAGAAATTAAATGACATGCAGCACTAGTACCTGGACTTCTAGCATTCCCCTGCACTTACTGACTGATGAAAACATTCTATAAAAACTCGTTCTTGGCTCATTACAGGCAGCTTTAGCTCGGCCCATAGGGACTTGGCTTGTGGACTGAACGGTGGCCGGCTCAAGTCCAGCGTGGAGCCGTCAATACCAAGGGGGACTGTTAGCTGGAGGGTTCCTCCGAGGCACTGCCAGGGTGTTGTTGAGCTTATTGCCTAACCTCCTAACAGCCTGGCACACTGTGCCATACAGCCGACTCATCACTGTCACAACTCTCCATTTTATTCACATGTGCATAGGTTTCTGTTGTGCTCAGATCTCTGTGTGTCTCTATTAAATGCCCAAAACAAAATAAAGTTAGATTACAAATAAAATAATTATCAAAAATTAAAACTTTTTTAGGATTGGACTGTGTTTACTTGAGGTTTTGTCTAATATATTAGAAAACCAATCAAACTCCCGCTGTTCATTCAAGATTTATGCTGAGCAATGACAACAATCCTGCTGGTAAACAGGATGAGCCTTATTAACAGCCAAAGCATTCAAGTTGTTTATCAGCTTTAACAAGAAGATTATTAAAATGGATTTGAAGACACAGAGTGTCTGTCAGACACTTTACTGTCACAGAATCTGTGAGACACCGAGTCCCATAAAATAAAGTCAGCCAGCACCATCACTCCATCCAGACATACTAAGAAAATAAGTGTCCATTTCTAATGCAACTACTTAAACTAAACCAAACTTTGCAAAAGAGAAGATAGGAAGAAAGTCAGGAGCAGCTCAATTACCAGGAAATAATGTTGTTTTTTTATGTTATGTTAAGTTGAAACTTCATTTGTGTAGCAACATTTTTCACTTTTAAAATAATGATATGATAAATTTAATTCCAGTGATTTGCAGTGTAAACATTGTTTATGGTGATCAGGCTGCTGAAAGATGGCTGCAACATGTCATTTTGTTATTAATGTTCAACAATTTCTCAGTTTTTTTTCTTTTTCTTAAAGTGGAGCTAAATAGAAAATGCTGCTGAAGAAGCTCTAAGACATCAAGATCATCTTAGCCTTCCCATTAATTTCCCTCTTTATAAATCTTTAAAAAAAATTAAGGATACCAATTGAGGTCACCAGCAGCTTTTTATCACTGAGCAGTTCATCCAGTTTAGCACTGCAGACCTCCCTGATGAAAGTGGATTATGTTAAGTTGTGCTGTGTTTGCTGTCTCTTTTTTTGGACGTGTTATCCAGGTAGCTGTCGAGCCTTACTGGCTGCAAAGCTCGACAGCTTTTTACTGGCTGGCTGTTGTGTTTACAGTTAAGCTTGTGCTGATGGCTTGAGGGATTGTCCTAAGGACAGCTATTGTGTCAACTAAGCTCTCGACCTCAAACATAAGAATAAAAGATTCTTAAGATGCTTTTCATCTCTGCTGCTCCAAGTACAAAGACAAATTGAGTCAGACCTCAAAATCTGAGTTTATTTATAGCGACACGAAAATTCACTTGAAGGGAAAGGGGAAGGATGTCAGAGGAAAATCTCTATCCCTGACCTCCAGTGGATGATGAAAAATCAGGTTTGTGAGTCCCACCTAATGTTGGACCACTGCAGGTCACGGTCAGTTCTTTGCCCCGTTAAGGAGGGGCCACAGACATTAAAACCCACCAGTGTCCTTATCAGCCCTGCTAACACCTAGAGTAAGCCAGAGTTTTAGGCATGAAACTGCAATTAGAGGGAAATGCACTTTCCCTGGTGTCCTTTGAGCATTACATCTCTCTCTCCTCTGCTATGCTCGCTCACACTGAAGCTCCATGGTCAAGCCATTGCAGAGTTCTACTTCAGCTGTGTGCACTCAGCATTACTGGCTCTTTTTTAGTCCTAGTTAGAGGTAAGGAGCCAAGTCATGCTCCTCACTGTCCTTAAATGCACCCTTAATGCAGACTCACTGCACATTCAAACATCAGCAAACACTGTGGAAAATTATAAGGCACTGTAAACAACTGACCTGCTCATGTGAATGCAAATAAGAGTTTACTCTGAAGAGAGCTGGCATTTAAGATGTGACTCAACAGCATTCCTTAAGAGCAAAAGGTTGGCAGGCATCTTTACATATTATTTTGAATACAAGTGCAATGTATATAATTAAAAAAAGCAATACACTTCTCATTACTCTAAATGAAATACTCTATTCCAGCAAAATGTCTCTTTCCATTTTGTAAAAGCTGATGTGTTGTATACTTATTGTCTTAATTGTAGTTTAATTAATTGTGCATTCAGCTTGGAAATACGTAAAAATTAAAGATGGATCCAACATCACTTTGATGAAATGGTCTCACACAAAGAAAAGAGGAACAGGAGGCTTTGCTCTCTTGAGAAAAGACACAATCTGTGATAGCGAAACAACAGCCCCAAAATGAAAAATTAACTTCTAAAAACATATTTCATACATATTTTCTTACTTTTTGTGACCACTTCTCACTTAAGTTTGGGGGTAGTGTTCAGAATTCCTGAGTGCCTTTGCAAGACTGGTACTGATTTTCAGTTTAGAAACAGGCATGTAATTTACATGTTTGAACATTTATTATTTCTGCTCCCTTAAAAAAATGTTTGTAATTGCAATGATCAAAGACAGGAGTCCTTAAAAACAGAAATTCACGGACTGTCCAGAGTTGAAACTCACTCACATTCCTGATATAAAAGCCTCAAATAAAGACATCAAGAGAGATCAGCAGAAAATTAAAAGCAGCTTTGCTGGCAGCTTCCAGGCAGCCTTGTAGCTAACAGGAGCTCCTGTGTGTTCATGCAGAGCTGAAGTGGTCAACCTGCCTGCCCCAGAGAGGTGATGGTATTACTCCACCGACACGCTTTTAGTATTTGAAACACGTCCTTTCTCAGCTAATATTTGAACAACAATCCCATCTTGGAGACAGCCCATGACAAAAGGCAAAAGAGAAATACATACAAGCTCTACACGTGTTTACACCATTTTGCCCAGTATCAGCTTCCAAGCTCCCACCGCTGAGGCACTGTGGTCAAAATCTGACAGACTTGTACCTGCTAAAATCTCTGTGGAGGGCGGAAAGAATGACAGTCCTCACTGCCAGAGGCTCTTTTGTTTGGGATGAGATAACCTCCCTGGAAACACTTGAGCACACAATTTTAAAATCCAACTGAAAGCATCTGTCATAAAAATCTATTTTTTATATCTATTCAGAGCGTGAGAGATGCATTCTGACACAGCGCGTCTACGTTACATTAATCATTAAGTATCACTAAATTTGGGTGTTGTAGTGCCTTTTTTGCTACATCTCAGCAGAGCGGTTGCTCTAAACTCTGCTCCTCTAATCACAGGCTGACTTTGAACACCCTGGGCAGCAGGTGAAAGCATTTAACTGGCAAATGGGATAAAATCTGACCTTACTTCATGCTGGGTGCTGAATGCTGAATGCTGAAATGCTGTTCAGACCAGCAGAACTCCCATTTAAATTGCAGTGCACACCACAAGTTTTACAAGCACAAACATTATTTCACGGTGTATTAAAGGGACATGGGTATCGAATATGATACCTAAGCTCAATAATATTTTTAGATTTTTTTTAACAGGCTCAGTTCCAAACAAAATGATTTAGGGCAGAGAAATATTGAACATGGGAAAATGATCTTGGACAAGTTTTTTTTTTTTTTTTTAAATGATGTATATTTGACAGCAGTCACAAGCAAAAACAACAACAACAACATTTCTTCTATTTTGGACAATATTTGCCAGCCATACTTGTTATGTTTATTTCACACTGCGACTCTAAATCTAGATCGACTGATTATTGAACTGACATACATTATCATAAACTGCAGCATGTCGAGCTATTGCAAAAACAAGTTTTCATATGTTTTGAGTTATTTCCTCGTATTGATTAACATTAAGTCACAAGACATGGATTGCTCAAAGCTAAATCAAAAAACAATCTCCTTCAAAAACTGAAACAGACAGCATGATGTCAAAAATGCGATTCATGAGCCTTTTTCATCCATGCATCACATTTTTATTACCATGTTTTATTCAGCAGAGTTCTTGAAGACTAATCAATGAAAATGGACATTTTGGTTCTTCAGAGTATCAATATTCATGCACTGCTGCATAATCTGCCTTCACAATAATTATCTCATAGCCAGAAAATATAGAATTGCATCAATGTTTTAATAGCATTACATTAGCTTGGTAAAATTTATGATCTAATGCATATGAATAATATTTTGGTGATCAAATTAGAAACACATTAATCTCAAATGAAGTTTGATGCTTATGGAATCTATGATAAGTGGTTTTAAAATTTAAGGATATATTATTAATATAACATTAAAAAAGTTTTAGAGGATTAAAATTTATATCCAAAGTAGCAAGTGATTATTCAGAAATCCAGCTTTTAAAAAATTAAAATGTCTGCTGCATTTTTGTAAATGTACATATGATCAAAGATGGTCACTGTTGAAATTAAAACTAAAATTTTAATTAAGTAAAACCAAGAAAGTCAAACTATGGTACTCGGTTAGAGTAATTAGACTGCTTTAGCATTTAATTTCTAAATTATTCCATGAATTAAACAAGACTTAAATTTTTCTAATCATAACACGAAGACTTCGAGGTGAAAAGCCTCAAGTAAGAATATTTTACTTCTGAGGAGCTGCCGTTTGGTAACTACATTAGGGTCCAACATTATGACTGTCAGCCTGAAAGGAGTTTGTCTGTAAATTCACTCATTAGATGTAATTTTCACGGAATCGCTGTTATTTTTCAAAAGACCATCACTGTAATTTCTGGCCATCATTTGGTATTTGATCCCAAAATCATAAAAACTGAACAGGGTCTTTTTAAAATCAGTGTGTACAAAGGTTGCCCTCCGACTTGAATGCCTCATTCCTCATCCCACTAACTGTAACATAAATGTCTAGGTGACCATTATGGTTATTGATGGCTTTGATGGGGGTCATTATACATGCTGTGGGCAGCATATGCTCTTCCAGTGCTCTTGAAAGTCCTGCAGGCTTTAAAGAACTCCTGGAAGGACGGGTGTCCAGACTTCAGTGCTTAGACCAAGCTTATTATGTGCTACTGTGTTCATGGCAATTGCAAGCATGCGCAGTCATGTGTCCTTTCAGTCAGTGAATTTCTTATGATGATGGTATGAAATTCAGTGCAACTGAACCGTGCAAGAAGAGGCTATAGAAAAATCTATAAAATTACCAAGTGAAATCAAAGATTTTATATCAAATGCAAATGCATAGCTACAGTCCCACAGACCTACAGTCAAATTAAATAAACTGACACTTATTATGCTAAGGTAAAGCTAATTTGTATGCATGTATGCACTTACTGTATCTTTTAAAGCTGCAAAGAAACAAGTCCATTGTCTGTAATATATGAACAGTTTCAGCTACGGTTGCCTATTTTTGCTACACTGTAGCAAACATCTCACTGTCATTGTTAGAGGTTTCTTTTAGCCTTAGTTGTCAACTAATGTATTGTCTTGTCATTTTTCTTTTTTTGTGTTTAATAGAGAGAGCAGAAATGAAAAATCTAAAGTACTTAAGTGCCTATTTCACAAAGGTTTTGGACATTTCCTCTTTAAAAATATTTCTAGTGCAACTGCAGGCTGACATTTGCCAAACATCTCAACTCTTTAAATTTTGCTGCACATTCTCGTTCTTTATTCTTTAAGCAAACTCAGATTTAAAAACCATCTCCGTCAATATTAGATGCCAGTGCTCCATCCCTATATCAGGTGGAGCGGATGGGTGGAGGTTAGGGTAGAGTTTGGGTCACAGTCTCACAACCTTTCATTCAATAGTGACAAAATTTTATCTCTAAAGTCTGTGTACAGGAATACATATTCTTTATGTTTTTCTTGACACTCTGCATGACTATCCATCATGTCCACGCTTAGTTTTGTTGACTGAATGATGCACTGCATTTTTTTAAAACATGCTGGAATCACATGCAAGACTGTTACACCAGAATCCAAGGGTTGACTCTAACTTTTAATCAGGCTTAGACAACAAAATTATTTGGTTAAAGTTAGAGAGATGTTGTCATGCTGGCGGTCATAAAAACCATGTACTAGGAAACAGTCGGGGAACCGTAATCAATATGATTTGTGTACAGACATGAACTGTCCAGTCTTAATGGCATGCTGACAGCCAATCTTAATCTTAAATCCTCTCTTTGGAAGGCCTGCTAAGTGTTTCACAATTTAGGGACTTTTTTTTGCTTCTGTTCATTCTATGGGTTACATTTTTTTTTTTATTTCAGGACTTTCTATGGTACTGTGCTGTGTCACACATGATTTTTACCTGGGGGATCCATGTGAAAATCAAAAGTGAACCTAAAAGTGTAAAACTGGTGTTCGTTTCCTAAACTTAACCACCGCACATTTGAAGAATATGTAATGTATATTTTGTGTATATTTTTTAAATTTTTTGAGATCCTCAAGAAAACTATTTGAAAACAAGACTACTGAAAACCTTCTGGCTCAGGTAATTTTATCATCCCTAAACACTGACACTGTCATGGAGTATTAAACTGGGGTAGAAATCTGTATAGTCATAAAAATGCCCCCTGTGCTCAGACTCTGCTGTGATCTGTGCTCAGACTTTGCTGAAATGTTCAAGTAACAATGTGTCCTGAAGCCTGTCAGTCATTACTGGATAATATGTCTGTGACTTCACGGTTGCTGATTTTCAAACACTTGTTCCATTGGGGGAAAAGTAATTGCAATTTCAAGCTACATTTATCGCCAGTGACTAAAAAAAAAAGAAAAAGAAGCTGTGATGTTGTTGTGAGTGATCGCTGTTTAAGAGGGGCTTTGTTGATGTGCCACAGTGTCTCTTTCACTCTTCTTTCTGAGCAATATCCACACTTTTGATTGATACGTCAGAGGTAAGCAATCCACAGCAGACTAATGGATGAAGCTCAAGTGAAGATTTGGATCGGTATTTCAATCTGAAGTCCAATAGGGAAAAGGAAAAGGCAAGAGTGGTCCAAAAGTTTTGGGGTAATGTGCTGTGAGCCATGTGTAATGAGCCACACGCAGCTGTTGTTTTAGTATACATTTATTCATAGGCCTCTGCAAAAAAAAAGCATACACTTGATGAAAAAAACATTTTTAAGGGATTTAATTCACTTTTTTCTTAAATCCAAAAACAGTAACTTGACTGTCTTTGTTTTCTTCTCAATTCCTATTTTGACATACAATACTTATCCTTATGTAAACAGTCTGGGAGAAAAATATATAGTGTTTCTTATTTTACCAGAAATGTGCAATAACATGCGTTGAAAGTTTTGCATCACAATGCAGAACACAAGGACACTCTTCCTGTGTCACTTTTGCAGCCTACAGAGTTTAGACATTTATTTCAGCATCGGTGCAGCTCTAGCACCTCAGACACTGACGTTTTAGATTCATTTATTCACCTATAAACTCATGTAAATTACAGCGCTCACATCCCCATCCTCCAACACTTTTAAAAGAAACATGATAAAAATGTAACAGACAATAAATGTAGAAATATAAAGGTCAAGCAAACCCTATTGAGCCGACGCTCACCGTCCATAAAGCCACAGATCTCGGACAGCTGATTGGTCCTTGTGGGAGACTTAAATCAGTTGAGAATAATTCAGCGTTGCAGATGACTGACACTGTTTCTCTGACACAGGGGGCCCTTTGAAGGTCAATATGTAGCTCAAAAGTTCTGCAGTGGTTTTGTTTTAGTATTACAAACTCATTATGACACATAGCAGGCTAATTGGCAGTGGGCATACAGGAAGTATTTTTTTCAGTTTACTTGCAAAGTAAAATGGTATTAAGACAGTATGTAAAATAAACAAATGTATGCACACAATGAGCATTAAATATATGGGAACAAAACCAATAGAGTTCCAGTTATCAAGCACTTAAACAACTTATAACCCATCACACAGGTTCAGAATAGATGTGGAGTTTCCTGAGGAGCCGTAATGCATGACTGTCCATCTAAGCCTTAAGCTGTCTCCCCGCAGAATATTCTGAACTCACACCAGGCAGGCAATGGGCCACTGTATACGAAGGAAACAGCTAAGTCATGTTTTAAAAAAAAATCCAAATAAGATCTTGATTTAAATGTGTAGAGATGACATTTGTGTTGATTAAATGGCATGCATGTGTTTAAAAAACTTGTAAGATTATAAACTCAAGAACCAATTTACACTGTTAATGCAATCATATTAGTAATGTTGATTAATATATATGTATGAATCTCTGTAGAAATAAATAACGGAAGGTTCACCCAGACAAACAAGTGTAATAATGTCACACTAATGATAAACTAGCTCAATGCTAATAAGAAACAGCTTGCCTTCATGTGTCAACTTCTATAAAATTAAGAGAATGAGCTCTCTGAAAAATGCTGCTAAAGATTTTTTAATGAAGCAGGAATGAGACGCGAATAAATACTTTAACACCAAGACATTGTCAGCATTAGTTACAACTGTTGACTACCAGCCTATAGGCGACCAGATGCCTTCACTCAAGCATCATAATCAACTAACACCATGTTCACTAGAGCGTTAAACAGGATGTACATAAGGAGGTGTGAAGGATCTGAAGAGAAAACATAATTCAACACAAACAATAACCTATGAATACTCACCAGCAAGTGAGGCATCTCTTTTTGTGTTTGAAAATGTTTTATGAGACAGGAAATGTATTCAGCACATTTGTTTAGCCTCAGTAGGTTTTGTTAACAGTGAATGTAAACAAAAAACGCCGTATCAAATAAGCACACACACGCACACGGATGAGGCGTCATGTTAATCAGTTTGGGTCTTGGCTGAAGTGAGAAAGGCAACAAAGGAGCAGAAGTGGATGACTTAGAGTGAGTGAAAACTTCATGTTTTATGCCACAGCTGATTGGTGCAGTGAGGATGTAAGGTGAGACTCAATCTCAAGGCTTTTCTCACGTGTACTGTCAAGGTCTGTTCCCATTCTCTTTTGCAAGTGTAGGCGGCCTCTCCATCCATGTAAAAGGGAAGACAATGTGTTAATCGGTGTCAAAACTAACACCCACAAAGGATTCATGCTCTCCATTGTGGACATTCTACTCCTCAGCCGCCTCCAGTGTCCATCTTGAGATGGTGATGTGGAAAGGTGTGACAGCCTTAAGGTTTGTCTGTAAGAAACATCAACTCCATGAACCCCACTGAGTGCTAAAGGCAGACAGCTGAGGCCAGAGTGAAACTGGTTCATAATAAAAAGAGGATATCTAGTGTACTGTTGCCTGTAGTTTCCTTGTTTTCTGAGTAGCTGTTTATGATATAAACCTTCCAACCATGCTAGCAGCATGGTTTCATGGATGGCATTGTCTGTCTGTCTTTTCAATATGTCAACAACAGTTAATTGCAATGAAATTTTAATAGTTAGGAGGATGAAATTTACTGACTTTGGTCGTACTCTGACTTTTCCTGTAAGACAACACCTACAGTATGGACTGACAAACACAGATATGCACGGTGCTCAGACAATACTGTACATCCTAATGACTATGGTGAACCCTTGACATTTCCTCTAGTGCCAGAATGAGCTTCACATTTGTGGTTGGAAGTGAAATGTATGACTCGATGAATTGGAGTGACATTTGTTTGAGACATTCTTGTTACACTTAGTATGATTTGTAATCTGCGGTTATCCTTTAACTTTTCTTCTAGTGCCATCATCAGGTCAAGAGTATAATTTCTTTGATGTTAATGACTAAATACCTGCAAAACTCACTGTGTTTAATGTTAATTATCACCATCTGTCTCCCTGTTCCTCCTTTTCAGCCACATATCCCAGGTCCATGCGTTGCCATTTGCCTTCATCCACCAGATTCTTCTCCCCATCACCTGACTGTCCCACCCAACTCTCCACTTTCCTCATCAGAACTTTTAAAGCAACCTTTTTTCACTCATTCCGGCAAAAACTGTCACATAACTTATGCCTTTTCTCTCTACTCTTTCTAATTTCCTTCCTCTAATCTGTAACCCGTCTGTTTTTAAACCTTGCTTGTTTAATTTTCTGCCTTCCTCCGTGGCATTGTTTGCCTGTTAGGGACTGCCTGCTCTGATTTTGATCCTTGCCTGATTTGTGGTCCTGCAAGCCTTTAAACCATATTCTTTTTCAAATCAAATCCTTAAACTGATTCTGTTTTCCTGCTTCTGTCTGCATTTGGGTCCTATTCCTTATACAGTCATTACTTTGAGATACATCATGCACTGAACTGCAGCACTGACCAGGTGAGAATTTGGACTCTTGCTGATCATTAATTATTCCCAATGAATATTCCGAAGTATACCAGATGCATTCGGATGAATCCTCTGCAGGTCATCAATGTTTGCACCAGCTTTTATGGCCACCACTCCAGGAGTTTCAGATAGTTCCTTAGTGGTGCATTTTAATGCCAGAAAGCTTACATTTTCACTAAGATATCGTACTGCAGATAAAATTAGCCTAATGAACCAAACAGAGGTTATTATTTAGATTTTTCTCTTTGACAAAAATTCCCTCAGAGTGCATTTGAAAAGTAACATGAGTCACAAAAGTCACAAGGTGGACAAGCCAAACACACCTGCACCTAATATTATCAGCGGCACGTCACATCAGTGTCAAGGCCCTGCTTTTATGCATGCAGACTGACTGGAACCTCTAAATGAAGGGGAGTCCTACTTGTTGTTATTAGCTACATCTGTGCTTTTCCTGCCATGGCAAGTGAAAATGTTTGCAACAGTTTGAGACAATGTGATTTTAACCGAGAGCCAAATCTTACAGACATGACAAAAGCAATTATGGCTAATGGTTAGTGTTTTCTATCCTGGAGGCTGTGAATGTAGCAGCTCTGTAATCAATTCTCGTTTTCTTAAGCATCTTATTAGGTTCTTGTAATATAATCAGGTTTTTTATATTTAATTTAGCTAAACTGAAATTTTAATTGTCACTATGGCCATTTTTTTTTCCTTTTAGTGCACACCTTACCACAATATTTCATCTCAATACATCCGTCATGGTTCCGATTATGTGGCCGTGCATCAAAGCAGTTAGCAATAAGCCTCTTCTGCTTGTAGCAGGATGCTGGAGTGAGCAGGTGATAAGCATCATGATACAAGTTATCCAGGATCACTGTTAGCTGTAGTAAAGCAAGAAACCCAAAGAGGGACAGAGTCCTTAGGTTATGGTCTGAAAATGATCATCAATACATCACACGACTTGCTGCCAACAATGTTGCTGGAGCAAAAACATGTCTCAGTGCTCGCTTCAAACTCACATCATATTACTCTGATTTCTGTCTGCCTTTTTTCCACTGTCTCTATTTAGTGGCACATGCTCCTGCACCAATGTTTCAATCACCTTATAGTAATCAAATTTTTGTTTTATTAATAGCCACTTGATGTATATTCACCACAAAGTATGGGCTTGAACCTGTTTCTACTTGGATCTGTATGACAGTTTTTACAGGGAGTCAGATTCCCCTCTGGCAATCTCTAGCATGGTCTTAACCACTGTAATACCAGTGTTCCCTTTAATTCTCTTCATAGAAAATGTTCAAATGATTTTTTCTCTCTATATACCATCCGCCACATACAGCTTTTGTTTTATGTTTCCTTTTACTAACATACCATTGATGCTTTATGGCTTATACAGTGTAAAGTTCATGTCTTTTCGTATGTTATTTGCATGATATATGTTTGTAATAATGAACCAGCTTTTTTATTTGCAAGTGTAAAATCACCTGATTAACTGTTTGGAAATTAATTTTAATCGTCTATTACTCTTTACAGCATAAAATGGGTGAGTACAATTCCAAATTGAACTATTATCAGTTTTAAAAAAATAAAAAAAATCTAAACCCAGACAGCACAAGTACAGGGATGTGATGGATGTGACTGCTTGTGTTATTGAATTTGATGCTGCTTATGTCGGCCATTATTGGTTTACACACAGGCATTTGTTTCCTTAATTGCAATATTGAGATAGTAGGAGTCTGGCGTGATTAATTGTATTCTAAAAAAGGACTTAGGCAGGCATTTTAAATACACTAAAGTAACCAGACCAGAGAGCCACATGGATGCAGCACCATTCAACATAAGCTGCGAGAGTTCAAAATATCAAAAAAAGCAATAAACCTCATATATTAGCAATCACAATGGTGTGTGGTAACAGATTGCATAATTTCACAGCACATCAGTGAATTTTAGAACAAGTGGAAAACATTTTCACTTTCAGAACACGTAATCAGCTTTGACCCAACAACACTGCTTAATTCCTAATATTTCTGAATCGTTCAAGATGTTGCATAACTGAATGAGAAGAGTATTGTTTGATTATATTTACACAGGCATGAGTCATCCATTTGTTCACACTGTAGCAACACTCCTGACTCCCAAATCTGCCACTGTAGCATGAGTTTGTGCAAATGACACGAAATATATCTTCAGAAAACAGTGAAACCATCCTAAGAGGATTACAAAGTAATGAAAAATTAAAGCACTGTTATATTATGAAAAACAATTCATTTTAATTTCAAAATTAAAATTTTTGTGTTACTGTAGACTGGTAATGTGTTTTTAATGCAGCCAATTTAAACTTTAAAAGCTTTTACCACTTTTTTTTCCCTCCTAATGGCTGTTGTTAATTCCACTGTGTCACTGATGTGATTAGAAACAGTAACAAAGAAATAACACTCATCAGTCCTTTTCATGTGAAATTCAGCAGTTAAAGGCAAAAATAGCAATGGTGAGGAGAAGGTGAAGGTTCTCGATAACAAAACATTTTACAAATTGATATTTCCATTTATTCAGGCGATCGATGGAAATTTAGATGGTGGTGTTTTTTGGTGTCCTATTTAATGGAATATTTTGTCCCCCCTCACCAAAATTCTGAGTGACATTTTATTGTGGGCCCACTGGTACATGAATATCATATTTTTTTGTGAAGATAATAACAAAATGGGTCTCTTCTGTTTGACTGGAAAATCTTTTGCATGCACCATTTTTGGGGGCGTTTTGAACGGACTCAACAGAGGATGAAAAGTGTCCACTTACTGTAATCTGAATTCAAGAATAATTCTCTTTTCATGTATTTCTTTGGTTGTCTGAAGTAACTCATTCTCTCTGAAGTTCACTTTTTGTGTTTTAAAGGCTTTCAGTCCAGAGGTGGTTACATCTGGGTACACAAATAACATAATGCTTGACTGGCAAATCTACCTTCTAATTCATCTCTTCTTTTGACCCCCTTGACTTCTCAGTAGAGATTTTGTTATCACTTTCCTCTGAAAGAAATGATTACTTTTGGCTCAGCCTGGAGTTTTATAAGTTGCCGACCTCCTATTTGAGCTATGCTTTATTGAGGTCGTAACATAGGCCATATAGTCTAGATGCTTTGCACAGGCTTGAGGTATTATTCTCGTCCTGACATCTCAATTTTGGCAGTCAGTGCAAAGAATGGCCTCCACTTTTTCTACCGAGGCATGAGCAAAACTGACTGTGTGTCCACGAACATAAGGTGAATATTCTAACAATTGTTCTTCTAGCTAGCAACATCAAAGTAGTTATTAGTCATAAATGCTCTTTTGATAAGTGCATGAGGAGTAACATTTGCAGTAGAGGTGTTATAGTTCCCAAGGAGTGGCAGATTTATCCGCCCCTGCCAACATAACTGAGGCCTATTTTCTTGTTCAGTGAAGTGGAAGTGGGCGGCTCAGGACTGTTTGCCAATGTAATACCAAACAGATCTTATACAAACGCAATTAGGGCTGTGTTTGGTTCTGTTGTGCATAAAATTGATTGACAATCAGGAAAGTAGCATTAGTGAGATGCATTCTGCAAGTCTCTGAGCCATTGCTTTCTTTGGAGGGGGGAAAAAAAGAAGAGGTATGCAGACTCCGAAGGTGAAGACTTATCCTCGGAGCTGTGGGTTATTATGCTGAAAAATAATCTGCCAGCCCCCAGGGGTATTGGATTTACAGAGCCGGTTGGGCCAAACCAAATATCCAACTTTTGCTTAACTCCCACTGAATCATCTCAACCGCCCCCCTACAAAAAAAAAGGAGCTGGAACAGATGGGCAAATATTAGAATATGGCGCACTGACAGTCACACGTGTGCTATATATTGAGGATATACAGATTCTTGAGGACATATACAAACACAAGGACATATGGTTGAGTAATTTTAGAACAATCCTTTGTTACTCACACATCTCAGCTTCATTTACAGCACTCCTCACTGCACAATCTGCATTGCGTGAGGCTAGAAGCCCCCTACAGTCGGCCCCTTTGATGTCAGTCAGCAGCTGGAAGTTGCCCACTGATTCGTGTATTGATTCCTGTGAACCACAAGCAAACCTCCTGCTGCTCTGTGTTTCTTTTCCTTTCTTTCTTTTCCGAGCTTTATCTCGATATTGATATATTAGATAAAAACATTCCGGTTACCAAAAAAAGCAAAGACATGGTTTTAACAGTTGAATGAAAAAGTCATTTTTGTTGATGAATTGTCTTTGTTGTTCTTGCAGATTTTGAAAGCGCTTTGTTCCCCAAATATAAATGGATGGGAGATTGAATGTGGTTTTCTGTGTTTCTAATTTGATATCAATTTACGGCCGACACTTGTTTGATGTTTTAGGGCCCTGCTTATTCCACAGAGGAGGGCTTTTTTTGTCAAGTTATTTTTCATGTCAAATTCATATTAATAAGTTATTAAGTCTTGTCAGAGCCTAAACTTCTCTTCCCTGATCAACCTTGGGCTTCATTAACATTTTGAACCTTGGGTATGTTTTCTTCGCGCTTCATTGACTCTCCCCTTCAGTGCTGGCTCAAACTTTTATTTTTGTCCCTTTTGAGCTTCAGTGAGATGACGATCCACAGAGAGTTGTATTGATGTTTTTTTTCCCTACAGGTGTAGTAAAAATAGTTCTGCTCTGATGATTTTTTTATGCAGTGAAATAACATTTGATGCAAGGATAAAGCAAGAACTTGTCACACTTTATTGATATATCAGTTACACAGGCTGAACATGATTTTAAAATATGGTGAAATATGTTGCTGTCTTTGCTTTTATTGTTATTGCATTGAATTCAAATGCCTAAATTATGAAAATGGACATTTTAAAATCAAAAATTGAATCTACAAATCAAATACATTTGTGTGTAGCATGTGTTCATTCTTACCACTTAATGTGCCAGGATGATGGTAATGGTAGGGAGTAAATAGAAAAACTGGAACATATAAAAATGATTGGTTCACTCACTCAGCATGTGGTGATCACTCGCCCCTTGGTGCTTGGAATTTTTACGCTCAATTTCGGCTCACAAATGAAGAAGGTGGCAGTGCCATTTCCACCAACAAATTTAGATCCTCTAGTAATGTGAGACTTATCTCAGTTCAAATATTTGCCCGTAGATGCTGTCAAGGAGAGTAAAGAGCCAGGAGATGATGAGAGACAGCTCTCTGCAGGCCACTCTGTTTGCTCGATACTCATGGGAAGTCCTGATACACACAAGTCAATAATGGAGGAAGCACCAAAGCAGATGTCTGCTTTGTGGATCAGGCAGGCATGGCCAAATTCTCAACTAGTCTTTGAGCACTGTGTCACACATTCTTTTACATCACATTTTCTCAAGTGGTCTTATTTGAAATAGCTGTAAATGGTTCCTAAATGATTTGCACTGATTTGTAGGATGAGTGCAAACACTCTGTGCAACAGACATGCAAATTAAACAAAGGATTCATTCATTTGAAAAGGTCTGCATAACTCCATGTAGTCATGGTGATGATAATATTAAGTAGATTTTTTTTTTTCTGGGCATTTTAAACATCATAAGTCCCCACTGAGACTCAGCGTGCTTCTGGTAATCAAAAAAAAGATGCACACCTGAGCTTACCTTTTATGAGCTGTCAGTCAATCAGGCTTATGTCCCTGCTGCATATGTAAGGTTAACCCTCTGCACCTCCCTCACTTACAACGTGTTGATGGTTCACAAATGAAACAGCTTGTCAGGGTTTTTTAAAACATTTTTGTGGAAAAAATATACCAGTATTTATTCTTCAAATATGCCGTTCTTGTTTTCCCTCATCCAATTTTTAATTATCTTTTTATTAACTTAAGCAGTTTTATTATTTTGGAAACTGGTTCCTGACTATATTATCTGTGTTGAAAATAATGCACTGCTTCATGGCTGGCTAACATTAGCTTGACAGCAAACATGACAGTATGAGCACTGCTGTAATGATTTAGCAGCGAGATTGACTATAATTTTTACATGTTGAATTGCATTTTGAATAATAACTTATAACATTCAATTGTGAAAATAATTTTTAAGCAAAAATTACAAAGAAAGCTGAAATTGAAGTTTGTGACCTATGCAGACCCAGGACATGAGTTCTGAGCTGAATTAAGGTGGATGGTAAAGACAGTGAACATGAGCAGTAACTACTATGAGAGTTCATGATATTCATGCTTTGTGTCAAGATGTGACAGCAAACCTAAGCTCTACCAAACATCAGGCAAATAAAAAAGCTGAATATGGTTGCACTCAACTTAATAATTCAATGATGCCCCACAAGGCAAACACAGCTAACAGATGCGTGACCAACAGGTGCATGCTGATCTGCCTGTGGGCTGAAATGCTCTTTTTCTATGTTTGCTACATCAGGCTGCTTGTGAGCTTCTACCTTTGATGATGTGTGTGAGGCTGTTTTGCCGGCAATTTCTGTCACAGCTGGAAATGAGCTCTGCTAGCTCAAAACGTTTGAAAACTTTAAGGAGCACAAGGGACATGGAAGCTAACATTAAGTGGACAGGAAATATGCACTACGGATGTTGAAGCAAAGACTCAGATTGTTCCCACTGCACAAGGCTCACGGGATGAAGTTCAGACAGGTGAGCAATGAAGGTAAAGTTACAACAACTACAGAGAAGGGTGTCAACAACTATTTCATTGTCTAGCAATATTGCAGTGTTTGCATGTGTAAAAATTGTGCATCTGTCTTTGTTTTAATATGTGATTTTGTGGCTGCAGCAGCTGTGAAGTTTATATATTGTTTATACAACTCTGAGTTGACAGCTTTGGTGATGTTTTATTCTCTGTAAGTGGCAGTTATTTCAAATCTGTTGCATTATATTGCTTGTGCAACCACCACTGTTTCCATTGCTCTTTTTATTTATTTCTTGTCATTTTTTGTTTCATTTTTTGAGCATTGTCTCTTTTCTGGTTATTTCCAGTGAGGCTAAGCAGAGGATGGCAGCTGCGAATTTATAATTGATCAGCAGTGATATGCACAGACAGCAAAATTTATGAAGCGGCATTACCTAATTTAATGGTTAGTTTGGACATATTGGCTTGGTGATATTATGTTTCCCAAGAAATGTTAAATTAATGTTTAATGCAGTTGTATTAATTATAGATAAATTTTAATTTCTCTGCAAATTCTATGCTTGTCTTATCAAAAAACATCCAGACTTCCACTATATCAGCAACAAATTTGCAGAAATTAACAAGAAGTAGTCCATTTTTGTACAATGAACTTGAACAGTTGTTGTAAATACCTAAGAATTTCTTATTATAGCTGCCCAGTATTATATACAAAGACAGAATTTTTTTGCACTAAAGCAGGCCCGAAAAATATGCATATAAATAATGGTATTATGTTGTATGAATAGTGGCAGTCACAAAAGGTATTGCAGACAGTGTATTTATTGAGTGATATGCTTTTGTAAAGAGGAACACTGCATGAGGATGGGATTAATGCTCTCAAATCTTTGCTCAGGAGACACAACAGCTCTAGAATGAGCTACAAACCATTTGATGAATCATTCATGGAGTCAGACCAATGCATTTAGTGGTAGGGCACTCAGTCTTTTAAGACCCCCCTGTGGGTGACTTCATTTGCTTAGTTTACTTTTGCTGCAAAGCTATGATATTCTACAGCGAGGAACTACTTAGGGAGTGAAATGGCAAACAGCTGCTCATAGGATGGGTTGGGGGGTATCACTCTGTACGGGCTGTTCCTCCATCATCTTTAAAATAAGACAGGACAAAAAGATGTGTATGGGAGTATCCACCTTAAAAGAGAGAAGGAAAAAGGGGATATTGATTCATGGCCTCCTGCAGCTCCCCTCCCTCATTCATCATGCTGTCCCTGTGCACACCGCCGTCACTCCTCGGTAGGGAGCTTCTCTTCCCTCTCTATGCAGCCGACCACTCATCCTCATGTCTGGGTAACAAGCTGTGCGCTCTACTCAGACCCTTAGCAACCCCCCCAACCAACCTCCTTCCTCCCAGCTTTACTGTCACACTCATCCACCCAGAGACACACCATGACAGGATTACTCACAACACACGAGACTCTGAAATATGGCAGAGCTCGATATGTGTGGACAAATACCCCCTGTCACGGCCCGTCAAACAGCTTTTTAATTCCCAATTCTTTAACAATATGCTCTATTTGTCAGCAAATTTGTTTTACTCAATATTTGTCTTTGGTCGGCTTTAATTAAATAATCAAGCTCAAAGAGAGTCACACCATCCCACCTGAAAGTGTAGCTGTGTGAGGATTACTCATACCATTGATATTTGCACATGTGACCTTTCATAGAGCAGGTCTGACTTTCCTGCACAGATCCTGGTACAAGAAGTAACGAGTCCTTGAAACAAGTGTCAGCTCCTTCATTATTCAACAAAGCAAAGTGACAATTGCACCTGTGTGATACTGGCTCATCTCATCATGCTGAAGTAGTCTGATGCTAATTAGCACCATTCCTCGCTGCGGGAGGTCTAAATAATTTAATTGCTGAACTTCATTGCTACATTTGGAGTGCTATTTCTCTAAAAGAATTTATTATTCCCTCAAATTTTAATGACCTCCTTCACAAAGTCATACACTTTTATTGCACTTTTACTGCTGCATTCATTTAAAAAACATTTTGTGTTTTATTAATGCATTCAAACACAGAGGTCTACAGAACGAGCTGTTTATGAATATTCAAATCAGGCTTTGCCCTTTAATAAGAAAAAAAATGGCACCGTCTTTAGTGATATGCTGTCAAGGGAAAAAAAAGGGAGGAAGTTTCTCCAGGAATGTGATAACACTGGGCTACATGCTTCTTTCTGATTTCTTTTCATTGTCAAGCTTCTGCTTTGCATCTGAGAAAGACAACATGGGGACATGAAGCAAGGGTCTGCAAAGCTATTGTTTATTTCTCTCGGGTCACTGATAAAACCGGGAGTGTTGTGTCAGCTTGACGCTGCCGTCTGAATAAGATCCTCCTCGTCTTCCACAGCAATGCCAGTGGCTGGGGTCTTCTGCCCTTCACCCTTCCACAGGTTTCATGAAGCTCCGCTGCCTCCCTCACCCAACATTACCATTGCCTCTCATCTCCTATGAATATTATCCTGCAGCATAGCAACAGCACATTCTCATTCCATTCCTTTTCCCTTCCTTCAAGGCCCTCACAAAGTCAACCCCAATTTATTCGCGAGGGATGGACTCATCATCGCTCTGGCCTGCCTCTCCCCAAGCCGCGCTCTGCATAGGGATAACAGAGCCCTGCTGCTCATTCGCATGCAGCTGTTCATACTGTATTTCATACATCTTGACTAAGAGACACAATGATCTCTGGTCAGTCAGAGAAAATTAAAAACAGCAGCTGCATTCAGATGAATGGGCAATTAATAATTTAAATGATAGCAAAGTGCTAAATGCCTGCAATTCAGTGGAATATCGCATTCCTTCTGTATCATTCGTTATATCCAGCCGGCTTATAATTGCGCTCTGGGGAGGCCGTTGCTTCTAACAAATAATGAAAAAAGACATAACCTTAGTGAGGCACATTTCTGTTTTTTTTTGTTTGCCCATGCATGCTGGTTTTGTAATGAATTTTTTTCATTTCTTTGAGCACCAAGTCTGGAATTCCATTCACCTTTATTGTACTCGTAATTTAAAAACCACTGCAAGTTTTTCAAAACTCGGACAAATAAACCAGAAATATCTGCATGGCTGCACACTGAGAGGAGTAAGTGAAAAATACTGTTTTGTTTTTTTTAGTAATTTGTGTCAACTCACCCTTTAAATTGTTTGTTTTGTAGGAAAATTTAAAAAACAAAAAAAGTGACAGAATCAATCAGTCTTGTGTCTACTTTAAGTGTGAAGCTGTAGCAGACTTGCCCCAAGTGTAACAGTGTGTTTGTGAATAAAATCAGGTTTGCATCAAACAAAAATTGTACCACAGAAAAAAACAATGGCTTTACCGCTCTTGATAGGGGTAGAGACAACAGAGGATTGTCAAGCTGAAAGTGAGCAGAGACACTTCTTATCCTTTATTTACCTTTAGAACAAACTGGTATGTGATGAGACGAGTCATGCGAAAGATAAGACATGCATTTGCCCCCATGATGAACCCTCATGTTAGCAGGTTTTTTTATTTTCTTTGACACAAATCCTACTGTACCGAACAATTTACAAAATCTCCTCACGAACATCATGGGAACAGAAATAAACAAGTCAAACAAATCATTTTCAGGGGGAACTATTCACTTTATATTTGAAGACTGAATTGTCCCATTTTGGGCGTGCATGGCTCACTGTGAGCATTGTCAGTTTTTCATTTTTCAGTCTGAATGGTATCAACCTGGGCCAGCGGCTTCTGCCTTTGGATTTGCTGTGTTGGTTGAGTGATTTAAATTCAGGAAGAAAAAAAAATGAAAAAAAACCCCCAGATCTTGTCTGCTTACCCACATCATGCCCGCCTCCCAATTCAGTGAGTTTTATGTCCTTCAAGAACAATTCTAGTCTGACTAATGAAGCCAAGCTGATTCACATGCGCTCGGGCTGCACAAATTGAGCACGCCATCCCTTTTCATTCCATCTCCTTCCAGGACCAATGTCCTTGTTAGAATGTACTTTGAGATTTTCTTTGTGCACTAATGTGTGACCAAATTCTCTTTTTTGACAGGTTCCTGATGTCAAATGAATCTGTTTGAATTTTAAAGTAAAAATCTTCATTACTGAGGTAAAATATTATATTGCTTTTTGTTTCTAATACACAAACAAATGGCTTCCAGCATGATAAATCCACATAGCATGTTGCAGCTTAATGGATCTTGTTGTGAGTTTGATTGGATCCATTTCTGCGGTGTGGTTCATCCGGTCCACGCTGTGGTTGTCTCTGGGTGATGGAGAGCATGTGTCTGTGGCCACGCGTGCTGTTGAGTGCTCCAGATCACCCGCTGCAGGCGTGACCTTCTCTCTCTTGCTGCTTAACCCAATCAATTACGGTTCAGAACAGAAGCCAAGACAGAGGGGAGACAGAAAGCCTACGACCTTGTCAGAGCCCTGAGGAGACTGTGAATAATTCCCTTTGAGCCCCATAAAGAAGGCTGCCATGGCAGGGGGAGGAGAGTAAAGGTAGCTTGTTGAGCAGCTGAACAATAACATGTAAGGTACGGAGGCAAGACCAGGAGCTGCTCAATAATCTGAGGAAACCACAAGCCTGATTCAAGACAGTTATATAGGTCTTGAGGTGTCAGGCAGTTGCAAACATTTAGACTAACTGAAGGATTTTGCTCGTACTGCTTCTGACCTCCGTCTCAAGAAGGTGAACTGAAGACTAGAAAACTTGTTACAGCAACACTCTGACCTGTCTCACACTTCTCACATTCACAGGTACAAACACAGGCTGCTGCGAAATGAGAGCTGCAAACAGAAAAAAAAATGTTCTTCATGAAATTTAAAAAAACATAAATATATTTTTATGTTAACGGATATTTGTACATATTTTGTAAGAACACCATAATGTGCTTGTGTTTATGTTTATTCTTACTTACATGGCATGATGTGCATAATTTAGCCTGGCTCAGGCAGGTTTAAGTCTGTTGGGCATGAATCTTTTGGACCTGATTTCTTTATATGTGACAATTGTGACAACAAAGGGTAATTTGGTTATTAAAACCTGGGCTCTATTTTCATTTATCTTGGAATCTAAATGACAACCAGTACCAAAATTTGTGTAATTGGACCAGTGGATCGCTTCAGCTGGCAGCCACCATATAAGCTGCAATGGCTGTACTGTAATCCTTTCGAGCATCTATTAGATTGAATATCAAATAAAAGTGTTAAACAACAAAGTCACACAATCTCACAAAAGGTGTCATCTATCTAGGCAGTAGTAAAATATTAACTCCCATTTTCTGCAAGGTAAAATCATAGTTTTTATGAATGGATCCTGGTGACTGTGCAGAGTGAGCTGTGTCTGATTCATCAAAAAGGATCTTACTTTTTTTAAAAAAAGAAAAAAAAAGGTTTCTCTCAGCATGGATCCTTTCTATAATGTAGTCAGACACTTAGAATAAGAGTCTGTGCCTGTCAGTGGCACAAAAACAAGCACTTTTCATGAACACTGAAGAGTGCATTTGCCCCAAAGGACTACATTGCAGGCTACACCTGAGCACAACTCATGTGAACCTCTTATAAACATGACAACAGCATCTCCAATAATAAATGTTTTTTTTTACCTTCTGAAACAGCACAGTGTTAATGTTGATAACTCCGGAAGCTGGGCAAGGGTCTCCTGTCTTCTCTCTGCAGAGGCCTGAACATCACCATGGATCTCCATCGGACTGCAGAGCCATGACCCTGCACCACAACTACAGTAATTAAAGAGTCCACAGAGACTTTAGTGTGAGGAAATGTGATGGTGCTTCCCTGACCCTGTCCTCCCACACTATTTTATATATTAACGTATCAGTGTGACTGTGAGCAAACCAGGCCCTGTTTATTACCCACACTGAACTTATGCATTAAATGCTGGGTTGCTGTTGTGATGTGTGTGTGTGTGTGTGTGTGTGTGTGTCCGTGTGAGTTAAGGATATGAAATATTGTTTTCTTCCTGAGTTGAAGTTTAAAGTCCTCTCAAAAATGTGTTTCTCTTATTGTTACTTCACTTGGATGACTTTTCCTGTGCAGAATGATGTATGTGCAGCATTTTTATCCTCGCAGGCTGTTTTCACATTCATCTGCTGAGGGAGAAAGTGTCTGTGCTCTCTAAAATCTGAGTGTAAGACGTGCATGTATGAGCATAATTTTGTGGCACCACAGTCTAATATCTAACCTACGTATACTTGCCCTTAGAGGGGACTTTTCACTGTGGCAGGAGATACTTCATGTCACTTCATTACTTTCCTGACGTGAACAGTATTTGCATATTCATAGATTTGAGATTTTGTAAATGAGGGAGAATGTGTAAATGCAGTTCTTAAGGATACCATTTTTGTGTGTGGGGAAAAAAACAGAAACAAATTTTCATTCCAGTCAGAGTATTTTTATTTCTGGAGGGACCCCTAAATGTTTTTTTTTCCTCACAGAGAAAGGAGGGTGCACATTTTAAAATATGTAAAAGGATGTGCTTTGCTTTCCACTAAGATATTCTAGATTCAAGTTCAAGATAAAATGAACTTGAGTTTCCCTAACCCTGATTCCTTGCATGTCAAAACAATATCAATATTGGAGTTTTATGAATAATTACTATATGTGTGTCCACTATCTAAACACTGGATATCAACTGGTTACACTCATAGGTCTGTTATTTTTCTGAACTGAATAGTTTTAGATAAAACTTTACTTATTCTGAATTTTTCATGTCTTTTTTTAGCATGCAATCACTTTTTCTGCAATACTTATTTCACACTCAACCAGCTGCACAGACTCTTACATCTGGAAGCTGCCCAGTACAACCACAGTGTGTGTGTATGCTGAGATTAGCACTCAGGACTCTGGGGAACCATTTTAAGGACACACCAGTGGTTTGTGTTAAAGGAATTTGTTTGGGGATTTCAACCATCAGCCTTTAAAGTCCTTATGTTGAGCTTACATTACCCCGGTACAACATCATCATCTGGAATGAATGCAGTGCTCTCCTTTCTCCTTTTCTGCATCCTTTTTATACAGCACTTTAAAAAGCATGGATTATATTATATGAGCTTATGTTTTACACAGCAGTTATTCATTTGAAATTGTTTTGCTGAGGGGCCGGGTGGTAATGCAACTTAAAGCTATTTCAGCAACTTGTCTCTGCATGAATTCTGGTCTTTAGAGCAGCTTATTACCTTTGCTTCTGTATTATAGCCTGTGGAAGGCAGAATGTTGAGTTTGCATTACTGTAAGACATGTTTCTAGATCCCCTACAGTCTAGTGGGTATTTTAAATCACCACACTGTCTTTTGAATAGACAAATGCAATAGCAAATCTTGCAGAGTGACAGTGGATATATAACTAGTTTTTCATACATTCACGAAATAAACTGACACAAGATTTGCGTTGGTTTATTCTCAAGCTTATCTCTTGTGCAGTTTTCCTTTTGTTTGATAGCGCTCAGTTGATAGTGTCCTCAGGCAAAGTGGGACCTGATCCCAGACCAGATCTTAACTTAGGAGATTGAAGTGATAAAGTATGCATGTTCCTCTTACCACCCTGAAGACCTGCAGACCCAGCTGAAAGAGTTTCATTAGTAAATATTTCAGGGGAAGGTTAAAGCCATCATCAAGTGCTTCTCCGGAGGCTTTTCCATGCTGCCAAAGCTAAAGACACAGAAGGAATATGTGCTTGTATGCCCTTTAACCAACTGAGGCAGCAAGACAACCTGCTGCTTTTATTTTTTAATTGCTGATAGCAGTGAGACCTGACTATAAGTAATGAAAACTTCTCTAATCAAAACTTCTACCCAAGTCCAAATATGTTAGTTTCAGGAAAGAAAAACATAAAAACTTTATATGAAGGCACATTAAGCTTCAGTGCCTCGTCCAATAACAGTTCCCATGAGGTGCACAGACGAAAAGCGTATTTAAATAGCAAACCACATATGAATAGTCTGTCATCACAAAGACAATGCACATATGGAGGAATGAATGTGCCGTCTGCTTGATTCAGCAGTTGGTTCACCTGCAGTTTGCCTGGCCGCCGCACTGATTCCAGCATCAGCCGATCGTGACTTGTTTGTTTCGAACACATCAATCATAGTCACCTCCTAATGACTTATTCATTAACTTCTCCAAAACACACATCTTGATGATGAGACTGGAAGGAGCATGTTTCAAGACACACAGTTGCCGAGTCTGCAGTCAGCATTCTGTGGAATTAAAGCCACTATTAATCAATTTTAGCCAAGCTGGAACAGATCCCAGATGCATGATTGTAAGAGCAAAAGACTGCTGTGTGAGTGTGTGTGTGTGTGAGAGAGTGTGTGGGGTCGATGTTTGAAACAGGGGGGTGGGGGGAAGTCAAATTTAAATACTAATGATGCCTTGTAGACAACAAATAAACCATAATAACAGCAGATAGATCGATAGATACTGCAGAACATTCAGATAGAAATTTGGCTCAACGTTGCCTGAAAGATTCCCTGATGCTTAAACTCCTTCATATCTAAAATAATTAATTTCATATTGGTGATCAGGAGCTCTTTCCTCTGTTACATCCACTGGAAATCACACGAGATGAAAGAATCAGTTACACGGCTAAAATGTTGGCTAAATTAGAAGTGATTGACACCACAGGAAGCATTGTGCCTTTCAATTTATGTCTTTTTGTTCAGCTCTGGAACAGGGATACTACTGTGATCAAGCATGGGTTCAAAGCAAAGCTCTAGGATATAGAAAGCCTTTCCCGAGCATTCCTGCAGGGAAAGCATGACAACATGTGTCCAGCTGTCAGGCCCAGCTGCTGGCCTCTGAAGTGCTACCCTGGGTGGGTGCAGCCTGCAGTGGGTGGTTGCAACACATCTCCTGAGGTGGCCCCATCAATTGGGCTGTGACAGTGCTGCAACCCTGTTAAATATCAGTGCGTCCTTGGGTTTGTGCTGCTGTGCTATTATTGATCTTACATAATAGAAACATTATGTCTTCAGCATTTGCGCTTTTATAAAGGAACCCATGTCATTTGGTGTAAAATTGCATGCAGGTCCAGCTAAGCTGAATGAATAATGTTGGAGGAGATGGGAAAAAAAGCTCTTTCTGGATAAGGACAAGTGATTTCAAAGCAACAATTATTGTATTTGTTTTGCTTAGCCTGTGGGGAAATTGGTCAGTTTTCTCACTGATGGCCAAGGGGAATTTTTTTCTTTTCTTTTTTTCTTTTTTTGTCTGTAGAGACATAATTGTCATTGTTCAGGCTCTCGGCACAGAGTCAATTTTGCTTTGCCTTCAGCTCTCAAAAACAAAGCTGAGACAAATTGACTGATATACTTGTGTCTGCGAAACACTGCCAAACACATGACTCCAGCACTGGCTGTCACATTCTTTGGTATATGCTTGGTTTATCATGTGTGATTTGGAATGGAGTCACAGGTAGAGTGAGCGGTGCTTCTCTCATTAAAGAGGCTCTTGGCTGTGCTGTGACACATGGATAATCCAACAAGGAATCAATCATTACATAGTTACTGAGGTAATAGGTGAGCAAATATGTTTCCTGGTGGCTGTCCTTATTATTCTGGGGGTACTGGGCCCCCAGGAGACAATAGAGCCAGATGGAATTGAGGTGTTGTCACCACTGAGTGAACAGATAATGAATTACTCCAGGACAAATGGGCCGCCACACGGGAGATGAGGAATCCTCCCATAAAAAGTCGGGGCAGGAGGTAGATGGCAGCATCCATTCTTTTTACTCAACTTAATTTCTCTGTATGTAATTTTTTCTAAATTGACTAAGAATCACTGAATGGTAGGTGTTAGTGTGAATGGCTATAGGAATTAATTAATAAGGTCTGAAACCTCCACAAAGACTAAAAAAAGGTTCCTCCAAACTAGTTTGACATCATAAATAAAACCAGGACCAATCAGAGGGATTCTGACACAGCTTTTTTAGAACTGCATGAAATTGCACGATACATGATACTGAATATTTCCAATTATAGAGTCAAACCTCCCCTCACTCTTCTTTTTCAGGCTTCTGTTCTTGAAACCAGCTGATTTGTTATGACATTAGAGTAATGGTATTTCTCTGGTGACAGTCATTGCTGAGGGATGTGATTACGCTGTGGTAATTATGATTGTTATTTCCAATCACAGCTGAATGGAGTCAGAGTGTGTTATTTCAGCAGCACAGACAGTACCAGAGTGACTATCTGCACTAGATGATTCTGATGGGGGCGATTTGAGATACGAGCGTTCTGCTGGCACAAGCACTGACAAATGCATTCTGAATTTCTGCAGGGAGAGAGCAGACAATCTCGCTTTCTCTGCAGGTGGATCTACTGGTCGCTGAGGCAGCTGGATGACTTTGACAACATTCCGGCGAGGAGAGTAATGTGAGCTTATATTTGAGATAAGCGTGAAACTTTGAGTCTGGTTTTGATGCTTTTCTGTTGATTCTGTGGCCGTATACATTTGTACAAAAAGAGATGGTGCCATCTATTCAATGGACCGTATGAAAAATATATAAAACTACTTATTTATTGCTTCAAAATGGTTATAAATATGATACATTTCCACTGAGATGATCTAAAAGTATCAATTCAAATATGATAAAAATGTTTCCCATCTATAAATTATTGGACTGATATTAAACTGTATGAAAACCTTCCAAAAACATCAAAAGTAAGTCGTGAACACATGGACATTTTAGGTTTAAAGTTAAAAGGCATGTAAGTACAATTCCAAAGCAACATTTGTATTAATTTGTGATCATTTGTAACCTGTTGTAGCAGGTGAGGTTGAAAATCTTCTCTCTCTTATCTCTATTTTGATCCTTACCAATTACTGAGGAAAAAATTCTCCTCTTTGTGCACTGACAATTTAATAACTGTGCATGTTTGCTGTTGGGTGCTGAGCAGGTAGTCAAAGGTGAATTTTTTTTAGATGTTTCTCACTCTCTAAAGCTGCCTGTTACAACTAAAATCCATCAGAACAGTCTATGCAAAGAAAAAAAGAAAAAAGTGTGTATTAAAAATACTGTTTTCCATCATGCCAAAATAAAAGTGTACAATGTGACAATATGGCTCATGAACCTTTCATGAAAAGAAATATACTCAGTTATATAAAAAATAATCATAACCCATGGTCCTCTTTTCAGCGTTGTTTTAGCTTTCAGATGTTATCGGTTCAGTTGTCAGTGTGATGTCAACTCAAATAAATGTAACTTTGTTGTGATTTCTGTATATTATTATTTTTCATGACATCATCAAACCGTGTCCTTTGTTTTGACTGTTTTTGAGAGACTTCTAGCAGCAGAGACAAAACACTGTGCATTCACATGCTAAGAAAAGTGGAGTAAAAGCTAGTAAGTGGACCTTGAGTTGGAATGATTTTTAAATCCCACCTAATTTTGTCAGTGCTCATAAAACCAGATTATATTTTTATCTAATATGGGTTTATTTTATTTGAAATACTGCCACAAAGTATATTCATGCTCTGTAGCACTTGAGCAGGCTTATTAGTTGTACCGAACGAAATTCAGTGATTTTTTGAGTTCTAATGAAAACATTTTGAGTTTTTAAGGTACTGTAATTACAGTATATCTACAATTTTGTTTTTCCCATTAA
>JAPZDV010000024.1:22246090-22355940 GCA_029814665.1 Acanthurus lineatus | reverse complement strand
GTTATTAGCAAGGCAGTTGATATGTATTTATTTAAATTGCCTCAAATTTTTCCAACAGGATTCTGATGCGGATGATAGGCAGACTGTGGGTGTGAAGATGGGTGTCCTCACTGTTGTCGTTGATGATGGTGGTGATTTGCCTACCTTTTTGGTCTACTCTATGCCCTGAACATGGAGTTTCCAAAGGAATTCAAGTACACTTTTGAAACTATTCAGCACATCTTCATGGGACTTACGACCAGTTGCTCACAGCGTGTCAGGAGCTTGAAAACTAAGCTCTTACAGTAGAACTGAGATGGAAATTGTCCTCAGATCTACAAGTGCACCCCACTGGATTTGCCTGTCTTTCAGGCCTCTAAATGACTTGAAGTGAAAAGAAAAAAAAATTTAATGGCATGGCCAACATTTATACAGTTACTGTCCTGCATTTTGTTCTTTTTTTCTTAAGATGGACCTGTATTCCTTTTTATGAAAAGTAGTTGAGTTTTTACTGTTGAGTAGAAGAGTTGAAAAAAACAGGTTGTTGGCACTGACTGAAAACATTCTGAAAACAACTTTGACCGTTAAGTCAAGGAGTTGAAAAAAATAGGTTGTTGGCACTGTGACTGTTCAAAAACATTGGAGATCTTACCATGTAGTAGAAGAGTTAAATAAATAGGTTGTTGACACTGTGACTGTTTGAAAACATTTGAGCTTAGACTGTTAAGTCGTGGAGTTGAATAATTTTGTTGTTGGCACTGTGACTGTTTGAAAACACTTCTGCTTAGACTGTTAAGTCAAAGACTTGAAAAATTATGTCATTGCCACTGTGACTGAAAACATTTGAGCTTAGACTGTTAAGTCGAAGAGTTGAAAAATTAGGTTGTTGACACTGCGACTGTCAAGTGTGTTGTGGAACTTTGTCAATGTTACTACTTAGTCTGCCTGCAGATTGGCTATTTCCGAGAGTATTTTGACCTGGATTTTATGTATTAATGTTTTGTACAAACTTGGTTTTGAATCATTCAAGTAGAAGTCATTTCTACCAGTTTTAAATTTCTAACAGCTACCTGTTTTATTTTGAGTTTGCTTTTGTTTAGAACAAAAAGAGCACACTCAGTGTTTACAATTAAAGTTAATAAACATTTGAACTGATTTGGTTTTGTTTGTTATCAATGTGACAGACAAGTTGACATAATTAGCCCTTTGTAGGACTCAAAACTTGAAGGCATAATACATATGAAAGGTACATTTTCTGATTAAAAAAAATAGCTTTGCACATCTTTTTTTAAAAATTCTTAGTTTGCAGAACTTGAAATTTGAAGTTATACATATGAAAGGTACTTCCAATGAACAAAAAATAACAAGTTGGCAAAACTTTAATTTAACTTATTTTTTTTGTGTGTGCAACTCAAAATTTTAAGTTACGTTACTCATTAATAAGTTATCTCAACAAAAACGTATTTGTTCGTTCAAACTTAATATTTTTAGTTGGACTCAAAACTCAAAAATTCTGTGGAGACTGTTGCCTTGAAATTTTAAGTTGACCCAACTTTTTTATTTTTACAGTGTACAATAATTAACTGCACAATAGATGATTCAGATTGAGTTCTTAATGGTAACTGCATTACTTTTATTCCAAGTATTCAACACTCTCAGTGGACATGTGGACAGTCACAACTGCCATCTTAAGTGTGCAGTATAATCATTACAAAACCAAAGTTGGTGGTTTTTTTACAACTTGGATATTATATTTACATCTAAAAAGGTGATGCTGTAAGGATGCACAGCTTGCTCCTGTTGCCCTATTAGAAAACTCATGAGATTAGTGTTGCTTTTAACATATGGCTTTAAGGGCAGCATGATTCTGTCTTATCTCCGGCTTAATTACACTTTCCTTATCTCATCCCTATCAACTGCAGGCAACTCCAGCCACTGAATCTGATCCCTGAATGTGCAAGGACTGCACCAAGACTGCTGGTTCTTCTACTTTACAGAGCCTCACATTTATGTACACAACCCCAAATATATTACTGTAGATTCAGACCATGAAATGTTTAAATAGACTGTGTTAATGATAAAAGTTAATTATAACCTTTTTTACTGCTTGTGAGTTTGGCTTCATGACTGCCCTGCTGAATTGATGCCACTGCATTAGAGATAATAGCACAGTATATTTTCATTGTGTTGAAACAACAGCATTGAGCACTTTACTGCTGTGTAGGTCTAGTTTAAAAGTGCAAGACAAATTGAACACTCCCTATCCTTTGAATCTGAAATATTATTCAAGACTGGGAGGCAGAAACCCACACTGCTAAGCTTAGGGTAACAGACATAAGAAATAATATGCTTTACTCTGAAACATATTTCATAGTGCCTGTGCTTTAATAAAAGCTCTGAGTGCCAACATGCAAAGCTGTAAAAAGGACCCTTAAAATACTCCTTTTAAAAGATGGCATCTAAGAGCCGATAAGAGCTACAAGCATTGGAATGGATCAATTGTGCAAAAGGAAGAGCACTCACTCATGGGTACTGTTTAATTAATGATGGGGGTAGAGATAGGCTGTTAGCTCCATATTGTCAGTCAAACACTCACAGCAGAGGGTGGCAATATGAGCTATGTAATGGATACATGAGCAGAGGGAACTGATCTATACTCTCCAGTCTAGCACCATTAATGTTGTGTTAAGAGGGCAGGGGTGCTGCTGCATGACACACACAAACTTTCAATTTCTTCTGAATGCAGAAGACCAAACAGAACTTATAAATAAACAATGATAAAATAAGGAGGCACACTTTCATATTTAATTTTTAAAAAAAGTGAGTTTTTGTGCTGCTTTGGGTTGTGAAACAACATTAAAAAAACAATCACACTTGACTGAACATGTAAATGTTTAGTTACCAGTTTTAGATTGATAGAAAATATTCAATCTTTTATGCCTGACATAAGTCGATAAATTGTCATTTTACAGTACAAAGAAGACGTACAAAAAAAGAAAAAATCCACGTTTACATTCACCAGAGAATGCACTCCCTCACCTCTATTATCAGTTCTTTTCAATTTATAAAAATAACATGACATTACTCATTTTGTTTTCTGTTATTGGTTTCTAAATTAAGATAAGATTAAATAAGAGCAAACTTCTCCTGAGAGAACTCTGTAAAATAAACAATAAATAGTTCAATGATATGTTTTAAATGTCAAGAAAAGAAAAAATTGAACAAGTCCTCTCAAGCTTCAAACAGACGTCCTTGTCCTCAAAGGAACCTAACAAGCTGACTTTGAAGCTCAATGAGGTAGTTAAGTGGCCTAATTGATTGGCAAAGCCTGAATAGATTTGCAGCTAGTTGTGACCATCAATAGACACCTGTCCTGTCAAAAAAAATCCTTGGGCAAAGCCTTTAATCATTACTTATTATCATCAGACTAATAAACGTTTGTTTGTGGTGAATAGCTAAATTGTCTTTGATGGGAGCCATAGTATAATTATTGGAGTAATGTCACATTATCACACAAAGTTCAGGAGCTACCCTCCTAAACTCTGCAAGATAATACAAACAAAACAAAAACTTTACACGAAAATAAGACAACAAAAAATGTAAGTTCAGTGCCTTCAGTGGCGACAAGGGTCAACTACACCTCTGTCTAGTTAGACAGTCTCATTTTAAAAGAGCTGATAATGCCATTAACTGAAACTAAACCTGAAACCTGTGTCTCTACATCTGCTTTGACATCAATGGACAATATAGTGCTTGCAAGCATCATCAGTGTAACAGAATTTTATAGGCTATTATACCAGTTAGCATCAAAGTATTCAGGCAGTCTGTCCAGAAAAAAAAAAGCCATACAATAAGCTTCCTGTCTTCCTACCGATGACTAAATTTTGTTATCGATAAGTGTTTACCTCCCTCATGGTCAGAGTAGTAACCTAAATCATTTAAATTGATTAAGTCAGATTCAAGCAGAAATTGCATAGGCTAGCAAAACTTCCAAAGAATACTTTCAAAGTAACAAAACTGAAACAATCAGAAGTGAACTCACAGGAAATATGTAAGGCTGTTAGCATGTAGGCGTCCTTTTAACAATTATAATCTGGATCTGAACAAAAAAACCAATATGCTTATGTAAACATACCACCCTTAAATAAATCAAGGGAAAAACAGGAACCCCTTTAAAATTCAATAGCATGTTGTTATTTTTTAAATTTACCCTGGTTGGAAGTTTGGACTAAATCATTTTTATTAATTTTTTATTATATTATTTTTAAAGTTAGGATGTTTAGCGTGTTCACCGAAATGAAATATCTTCACCCATTTAAGTCAGATATCAACAGCACTGACTGTATAAAACCATTGTATAAATCACAGCGAGCTACTTGCATAATTACTTCCGCTTTCTCATAATGTTGATCGCTTGCTTCCGGTTTCACAATCGCGACGTGCTGCACCCGCCCTCTAAGCTTCAAAAGCCAAACATCTTTGTTGTCAGTCGGTTTTGCACGACGACTACTGGCCCCAGCAATGAATTTAAGCAATTAAGGGAATCAAATTATATGCTATATGTGAAATATTCTCAACTATGCAGGAACACAGCAATGACTATTGCTAACTAATATCAAATGCTAACATTAGCCTTTTCTGTCAACAGTACAATATCAACTTGCCTAACATTTGGTAATATTAAGCGCCTAATCCGGCGTTAATTCACTACAACATTATAATATGTATTATCTATTTCGAGACGAAAGTACCTCATTAAGCCTAGTTTGTTGGCCACTTTAGATCTCTTTCAAGGGCTCAGCTTTAGGGTAATACCATCAAAATAAATGTTACAACACACAAGTAGTTATACTGTGACCACTGGAGGATGTCACTGAATAGGAATTTATCGTTAATAATTAATTAATTTTTATTTAGAATCAGTCGTTACTGGGTGGACATTAATCATAAACGCTTAAATAAGCATAAACTACACTTATTTCAATTTGCCACTGCTGTAACAAATTTTAAAATAAAATTTTTCGATTCGGCAGAATTGTAGTTCCGGACTGGGGCCACTTGGTGGCACTGAAAACAAATCATTGCAAAAGTCACGCATATTAAGTTAGTTGACGCACTAACTGTGCTAATAAATAGCCACTTTCTGTAATCAAATAATACAGAAAGCAAAACATATATAGCAAACGATAAAGCACGTCAGATCAGTTGTGCATGTCCTCCACTTTTCTAACAAAACTCATATAAAATTGGTTTCATTTTCAAAATTGGCCAATCAACAATATTGTTATTAATTATGATGCAAAATACATTTATCCCACTTTGCACACAGCACATGTAGGCTGTTGTTGTGTTTTTTTTTTTTTTAAATTCCTTTCATTGAACCAACTCTAAAATTTTGCATTTTCAGTAATGGAACAACCCTCAAATTCACAACAGCACGGATTAACCAGGATAGCGCGGCATATCCTGACGCGATGCCACTCCTCAAAACTAACTGAGGGCCACCTTTTTTCTCCTCAGCACCAGTGAGACGGGATGCTGCGCTGCAGAGAGAGCCTCAGCCGGCTGCAGCGGTGGAGACTGACTGAGAAGAGACCAAACCAAACCACCGTCCACCACGACGCACAGCACCGACACCAAGCTCCCTGAAGTGGAAGAGCAGGTTTGGCGCTCGAGGGAGAAAGAGCAGGAAACCGAAAGAAAAAAAAATCAAATCATTGCTCTTTTTTTACTTGAGGATGTACTGTTTACGTTGGGTAACCCGATAAAGAGGCGAGGACCCGCACTTGATATTCGTGATACTGCTGCCATTCCTCCGTGCGGGTCGGGAGCGAGCGACGCTACGGCGGTCAGCACCACCGGTATCATCTGGGAGAAGAGAGAAAAAGTGGGACGAAGGACGACTTTTTATATTTCCGTGAGTAAACTATTTTCTTGAGGGTTTTCATTTGTTTTAGCTCGGTATGATTGCATGAGCGAACGCAGGTTGTTCAGAGAGACAAGTTCTGCTGACAGTGCTGCTGGTTACCTTATAATCTCCATAAACTCACCTCAAAGGAGCTGAACAGTTTTGGATGGTGTCATTTATCCGGATAAACCTCTTACCTCCTGCTGCTTAGACTGTTTCATTTCTCCCCTTGTTATAACAATAACTTCTACCTTTTCCGAAACAGTGAATGAAGTCAAATTTAAGCATGAGGACCACAGAGCTGCTAAGTGTGAAGATGCACAAACACACAACAAAGAGCCATGTGAAATGAAACATTTCTGCTTTTTTATTTTGCCTCAGGCAAGTTGAAATCATCTTACCAGGTTTGAGCTCAAATTAAAGGTGCCCTATGCTGAACCCTCGGCAGCCCTGAAGAGAGCGATGCTTTGAAACGTCTTCACACTGAAGTGGGTTTGAGGTGCTACTGCTTTTGACAGGAGCTCAAACGGACCCAGGAAAATATTTTGAGAAAGAAAGGAGCTCTCCTGTGAGGGCAGAAGCAGGTCATTTTTATTTTTGGGAGTGCATCTTTAGGTTAGCAGAGCAGGAGGCTTCTAATACACCACTTACCACATAAGTAGACCCACAGGAATGATCCAATCAGAGATATGCAAATTTCCCAAACTCTAATTTTGCGGCTTCGTTGCGGTTGAATGTTTGGTAGTATCATCAGTCTGGTGACATGTCGTCCATTGTGGCTTGGGGCTGTACACACTCCTGTTCGATCTGACTGATCAGACATTATCAGGGCTGTGTTTGAAGGATGAGCAAGGTGTACTATTAAGCCATTTTTCTATTAGGAGTGTTATTTCCGATTTTTTTTCTGAGTGTGTGTGACTGTTCAATGACAGCAATTAGGCAAGTGGTAGCAGATAGAAAGTGTGCCAAAGGGAAAATACAACCTTTTGAAGTGTGTCTGCTGTCAGTAAATCCCCCTGCTGCTTTGGCTTTTCTTCATTTTTAATGCACGGCCATTCAAAGACACTAAGTAACTTCATACTATTTTAAGGCCAGTTTCTAATTTAACAGCACTAAGTATGTCACTACATCTTTCCAGACTGCTGAGGATTTAACCCTTTGAACCAGTTTCTCTTTCTAAAAAACAGACACTTCTGCATGTTACAGTCACTCCAGAATTTGATACAAATTATGTACAAATACTTTGGAAACACTGCAGATAGAAACATTAGGCAAACAGCATCAGTAATGTTTCCAACTGGGGCTGCAAGATATGGATTTTTTTCAGCAGATACCAATAATTGATGATCATCTGCTTCTAATGACTAATTGGATAATAGATTATTTCACATTTTTGTATCTTAAAAAGAAGTTTATCAACTGCAGTTTAAGTAAGGAAGGTTAGGAAGGTAAGGAAGTCTAAGTTCAGTAACTTCAGTAGGTGACTGTATGATGGTGCAACAGTTTGACATCATGGATGCGACAATTGTGTGCTCTTCATATTCTTCTTCTTTGTGTTTATTGACAGGTTGAAAAGTAACCTCAAATGTACACGCTGCCACCCATTGTATTGCCCTGTACTGAAGTGCATTGATGCTACACGAAAAGTAAATTGACTCTGTGTAAATGTCATTTTTTTATTGGCTTTATTACAATAGGGACAAATAGCCGAAAAATAAATAATCCATTATGGACAGATGAACTATTAGCAACAAATAACTGTATATCCCATAAAGGATTGCTACAATAATTTTCTGTATATATCTCCTCTGTATATTCTCTTTGCTATTTCTTTGAAATCACAATGCTGAAAATTTCTTAGTGCTGCATGCGCTGGATCCTGATCCGGGCGCTTAAGTTACAGACCATATGTTGTGTGTGCCTGCGTATGTATGTGAGTGAGAGTGGGATATCCACAGGGGAAGAGTAGCCCACTCAGTCCTTTCTGGCTTCAAGCAGAATTCCATTCACATTCTTTGATGGATTTTCAGTTGAACACATATATATTCATCTGTTTTGTCACATACAGGCTACTGTACTGTATTGTGTTGTATGGTTGCAGTCAGTATTAAATTTTTCATGTGATGTGTAGAAATTCTAGCTAATTCAGCAAAAACATTTGTCTTTTTTTCCCTGACACAACTGCTCTGACTGACTGTCACTTTTTTTTTTTTTTACTAACACAAAGCAGTAAATAATAGAACTGTAAAGAAAGGCATTGCGTTTTACTTGAATTAATCACTTGGAGCCTGTTTCACTCTGAGTGTTTTGCATATGTGCAAAAATAATTATGGATAGGTCTGATTTTCTGCAATTATTAATCTTTGAATCTTATCTGTACAGGGGTGATAAAATCATGTAACTTATGTAGTCGTTTCATGCTGCAATATTTTTCCATTAGGGTTATACAGACTCCATCAAGAATTAATGGTGGAAGCCCAACTTGAGGTCATGCCTGTGATTTCAAATGGATATATATATTTTTCATGAAACTTAGTGTGGTTTTACAGTTCTCATATCAGTCCTTTTTATTGCTTAGTTTAATTTCCTGAGATCATCTGAAAATGGTTAAATTGACCGAGGGATGCATAGCCAAAGTCACTAGTACTAATCAAACAGAGCTTCATCAGCGTCATCAGGGGAATAGATAGAGGGAATGAACAGCAGTGCCTGTTTGACTGGGCACAAATTAGAGGTTACCTCTATCCCTATCTGATGTAAATCATTTATTTGCTTGCAATACATGCTTTAAAGTGTTTGTACATCGACTTGGGAGCAGGTGTGAGATGAAATGCAAATTTGTAAATAGGCTTTCGGCTGTCTTGAAGTTACAGCTGTCCCATCCTCTCAAATGAAATCGACATGGGCCAACAGAAGTGTATTTGGTGAATAGCTAATTGAAAATGACAACTCTGGTGAAGGCTAGCCCTTGAGACACGTGAAAAAAAGGACGCATTCCAGTAGTGACACGAACAAGGCAAGGGATAGAAACTGCCTCAACAAGACAATGGCACCCAAGGGAGTACTATTTTCATGACAAATCAGAGACTACAAAAGTGAAAATGGACAAAATGTCTTACAGATCACAGCTAATGCTCAACATATCCCTGTTGTCTGTTTTTTTATATATTGTAAGCTAATCTTTCACAGAATGATGTGGTAACACACTGCACAGGCTGTATAAAGAGTATATAGTCAATATATGGAGTACTATGTGTTCACTTCTCCTCTATTATATGTGTGTGTGTGTAAACATGTTTTCTTATTATTCAGTGAATGCCAGGAAGTCATGTTGTTCCCAAAACACAACAGTGACTAAGACTGCAGATCCTGGGCATCTTTCCTTGGTAAGATGTGAGACGACATGTATTTGTTACATTGAAGAAATTATTTTATGTAAGAACTGTTGGGGGTCTTGACAGTGGCAAACACTTTCTTGCTTTCATATCTAGCACTTTGTTTGTAAGGGAGGCCCACTGGTCTTGCAGAGCCTGGAAGACAAAAGTCCCTCAGGGCCCATCTGACAACTTAATTTATATAATTGCTTAGAAGCATCTGCATAAGAAAGACTGACTTTCGGCAGCCTCCTCCACTTGTCACTGTTATGAATGACTTGGATTTGATGTCCAGTGAGTCAAACAGACACTCATGGGGCACATTGATGTTGTCATACTAAAGCATGTGTGAACTACAAAATATGTGCTGTTAATTTGATTACAGTGCGGCTTATTTTAGAAAACAGTCCCAGCGACATGTCTTCATCTTGCATTTTAGTTGGTGCTGTGATCCGGCTCTTGTGATGCAGCCAGCAGGCTGTCAATAAATCCTTGCACCATGACAAATGTGTACATATGTGAAGCAGTAATGTAATTAACATGATTGACATGACAGCATTAATGTGTGGCCTTTCTCTCATGATTTTATGCAATCCACAATTCATTAGGTAGCTAGCAGCTAATCTAAATGGCTAGAATAACTTGCTTTGGTTAATGAATATGTCCCAGAGCCTCAGGTTTGTTAATTATGCAGTCCCTTTGTCTGTTTGTCTTTGTGCTGTACTCATTGTGTTAACGTGAAGAGAGTCAACTACTGGATACAAATTCAGTTTTAAAATAGCCTAATGTTGATTGGGCTATTTTAAAATGAAACACTTTTTTTTAGATGTGAAAGTGAAAAAGGTTCTAAATTGCATGTATGGAACAAGGCATTGTGGTCTCATAGGATACTGACAAACAATGCAGCACCTTAAATAACTTTTCAAGTGTCAATTTTATGCATTTTAAGCTTTTCTCATGTTACTGTTTATTCATAAATTTTATAAATTCCATCCTCACAGGCAAGTGATCTCTGTCATCACAGTGACAATAATAGCACATATTTAATATTTTAGGTTTCGGAGGAGAGAGAGAGATTCAGTTTTGGAAAAGATTATAGTTTAACAAATAGTAAATTAATGTACATTAAGTCAGTCAAGAACATTTCTTAGTCTATGCTAGGTTACAAATGTAATTTAAAAGAAATAAACAATGACTTTTGGTTTTCACATGGGACACAAAGTCTGAATCCACGAATCCCAATTTTTTTCCATCTGTCTCTGTCTATCCATCTCGTCTCCTTATGCAGGCTTCCTACGCTACCTTTTCCTTTATGAAATATAACACACAGAAAGTTTATACGGACAGCATCAAAGATGAGCGAAAACCATCAGTTGCATTTTGATAATGCCCAAAATTTCCATAAAACATTGGTGTGTTGTTTATACAATATTTGGTGAGACCAGACTTAGTATTATTTAATTCAAGAAAAAATAAAACACATCTTGTTTTTAATATATGTGGCCATATTTGTTAGGGTGTTAAAATTTAGCAAATCAAACCTTTTGTATGTGATATTACATTTTTTGCAGGAGCACTCACAGGGATTTCTACTTTAGTCACATTTCTCATGTGTTGGTGTAAAAGGTGGTGGTAGGTTTGATTCGTCTTTGGAAATAGTTTGTCAGTGAAGTGAACATCGAGTATTTGTGGAGATGGTATGGAGAGAGCAGCGATGATGGTGATGGTGGGGAATAGCCTGAGGATGGAGTGTTTTCAGTAGGCAGCTCCTGATTTTATGTGACAGTAAAGGGCCTTATCTTCCAGGGCCATGATGAAGCACAACACTCTTTGATTTTTTATCTTCCAAACGTCTAACAATCTCATGCTCGAGACAGATTAGTGAGATGAAGGTGTAAAAATGGGCTATATGGTTTTGGGGGGAGTCAAATACAGCTAAATACAAGGTCTGAGGCTACATCTGCATCATGCTGATAGTACAAAATGAAAGATTAGCCAAAATTACTCATGTTCTTTCTGACCTTCAGGTACATGAAAGTCAAAAAAATAAGATTTGTGATTGAGAGGAAAAATAGGATTCTACTTGTGGCTTGGTTTGATTATTTTTTTGTGTTAGCAAACAGAAAAATGTGTTGCAGACAGTGAATGGGATAAAATTGTGATGACATGTAAGGTTCAAGAATAATCTTTAGTTAAACTTGTAGCAGCAGTGTGTTCTTGTCTCTTAACCTTTGACCAGTGTGTCTATTCAAAAGTCTGTTTTTTTTAGTGCAGTAATGTTAGAAAACATCCCACTCACAGTCTCTTTCCTACTTAAATTTATTTCCCAATACCTTGCACAGGGCATTGATCCCCTAAATAATTAGTGGGGGCGATTTTTTACCCCATTTATAATTCATTGGAGCCCAAATCTTTTTTCACAAGTCTTCCTCTATTTCTGTGTTATCTTAATAAGTCAAACCTCCAAAGGCAGAGAGAGTAAGTCTGGGCGAGCCTCAGCAGAAATCAACAGCACCTCCAGAGGTCAATGAATTTTCATGTAACATTTGTTATTATAGCTTATTATGTAGAGTTACCTTTTTACATTTTGATCTTTAACCCTCCTGAGAAAGTCTGCGGGCCCTGTTAGTTACCAGTCCTGTTTGCCGGCTCATTAATGTGGAATTGCCTCTTAGTTTGTTGTGAAAAAAACAAGCCCTGAAACAAAAAACATGGAATATATGTGTAGATTATATTTTCCATATTTAACTGGACCTTCAAACCTGCGCTGTTTGTATTTTTTGTGTTGAGATTTTAGTGGTCACCAGCTATAACGAAGAATCAGTGTGTTATGTAGGTTAGATTGCAAGTGTGGAAGCATCCTGAGTGGCCTAAGATTTTGTTTAGCTCATGTGACAGACTGTGAAAATGCTTTTCAGAGCTTCAAAGTAGCAGTAACCCCTGAGGTTAAAAATGCTGTTCAGTACCTCTCAGATGTTTTTTTCTTTTTTTTTTTTTTGGGTTAAGACCCTCTTAGTGTCCACATGGTGATGATGCACTGATATGCCTCTTACAACCCGGTGGACATTTCTGAAAAAAAAAACTCAGCAATCCTGTGCATTAAGAGTGTTTTAGGGTCACCTTTATTACAGTACTAAGTCACTGATCCTGCAGAATCAGGATGAGTTGCCACGTTCCACTCTCATGCCTCCTTTCTCCCAAGAGATGAAATGTGTACGGAGGTATCTGTCAGAATACAACTGAAAAGGCTGCTGTGCTTAGCTGTACTGTGCAGTACCTCCATGTTCATTGTCTACTGACAAACACTGGATTTATTCTACCCCAGCGAGGCAGTGGTAGTATGAAAACCTCAATGTTGCATTATGCTATGATACAGTGGCATTAACATGAATTGATGACCACTGATTTTTAGTGATATCATGTTCCCTTCCGGCGAACTCTCTAATGAAAATCTTGATCTGATAAATATAAGACAACTGAATATACAGAATGTAAGCTTTAACAAATGTGGGACTTAATACTGGTAAAATGTCCTCTAGGTATTAGGATGATGCGAAGCTTCATTATGCATTGGTACAAGTCAGAGGCACTGATCCATTCTGCAGGAGATACAGAAAGAAAGCTGCTTTATGAAGCTTTAATTCAAAGCTGCTATTGAATGTGAATGCTGATGATGTTTTGTTTCATACAATTTACATCAGCTGTCAGCTTTGCTACATTGAGGACACTAAAGGTGAAAAGGGTCAGAGTTTTAACTCAGAGATATTAGCATGAAACTTCACTATTTACAATGTAACACATTATGTGTATGAGACGTTATCTCATTAAACCTATAATATAAAGTCTATCTGACCTCAAGCTGAAATGTTCACAGTATTGTATGTAATGTATTAAAGTTTCATTTCCGTTACGTTTGGTCACGTTTGCTGACTTCCTCCCTCCCTGTCTGACTGGTTTCAGCCTGAAAGTCAGCTGCAGGCGACAAAATGTCAAGCTTCCTTTCCCTGAATAAAATCACACATTTCTCTGGGCTTGAATATTGTTGGAAACATTTTAGATCCTCTAAATACACAACTTATCAAATGTATAATGAGCTAATTTGCATACATTTTCAGAACAAAAATATGACCATTAGAGCCTGGTTCTGATTTTTTTTCTGAAACTTTTATTCACATGTTATAAATCTAGTATGAGTAGTAATTTATTGACATGGGTGAAATTTTAATGTAGCAGTTAAAGTTCAACTTTCCTTGCTGTGCTTCTCAAAATGATTGGCTCTTAATGAAACAATAAGATATGCAACCTGTGACCAACCGGTGTGAGTCTACTGAACTGTCTCATTTTCCAGCAGTCTGGTAAATCAATAAATGTAACAGTGGATATAATGGAAGATTAATGGGAGATGTGACAACAAGGGAGAAAGAACAATATTGCAAGCAGATATGTGAACTGAAATATTGAAATGAAAGAAAAAATTTAGGATGGAACATTTCAAAACATTAATTTTCCACAACAGGTAAATAATTCAGAAGACGTGCTGAATTCTCATCTGTATCTTTGATAAGCTGCTTCCTAGTCGGTTGTCCTCATTATCAGTCTCACTGTTGTCATTCTGGAGGTTTTGTTCTGTCCTGTTCTGGCTCTGTTTGCTGCCAAGCTGCTGAGCCTGGTTTCGTGGCCTGCTGTGTAAAGTGCTTCCAGCTCAGGCAACTCAGTCAACTTAAATGGCCACTAGCTTCACAGCTAATTGAGCTAACAAGCTAACTGCAGCTACCAGCTTCAGCAGAGGAGAGCTAACAAAGAGTATAATGAGCAACAGCGAGCGGTCACTTTGGTATTAGTTTAAAGCAGCTGTCCACTGGTGGCCATATTTAACACAATATTCTTTTAGAATTTTTAATAGTTGACTGATTTGCAGTAAACGGTGACCTGTGGAGTTTTCTTGTGGTGATAAGGTAATTTAAAATCAAATCAGACTTAATTCTAGTGAGCTGTTGTTTTGACAAAACAAGTTGAATTAAAAAACAGATTTTTAAGCCATGTTAATTATGTTGCCGATTAAAATTGTTATCAGCCTGATGTTTTGGTGTACTGCATTTAAATGAGTGAAACAGTTTCTCAGTCTAAGAGGGTTTTTTTCATTATTATTATTAACACAGTTATCGGTTCATATTCAAATTTATCTTATTAATCAACTATAATTTGTTCGGTAAAATTAATGATCATGGATTAAACAAATTATTGTTACATGAAGTGTTAATCCCCAGTTTAAATGCTAATTTAAGAATCATCACTGTATTTTTCTCCAAGAGGTACGGACTCTTGATCACACTGGGGGCCAAGACAGTGGAGATCCCATTCAAATAAATTCAGAATTAATCAGATCTGTATATCATTGCCACAAATGTGCCACAGGTCTGGACAGAATTGGTTTGGAAATGAGCATGTGAAATAGAAACTCACAGCTTCAGCTCAGTGCTTGTTGTGCTCTATTTTTCAGCACATTGACAAATGCTTATCTCCATCACAACACTGTCACATTTCCATGAAAGCAGAATGAAGGGAGACTGTCAGGTTTTTCCAAACGCACCTTTACCACCAGCTTAATTCTATGGTCCATACTATAGTTACCATAGCAACTTGTGCCCCTTGATTTGAGCAGGAAAAATCAGGTCACATTATGGCTATGTAAGATGCGACCTTTACTTCCCCGCAAATCTAATCGTTGGAATCCTCCTTTCCTGCCACTTCTCCGGCTTCCTCCGCTTCTCTGCTCCTTACCTTAATTGTCTGCATTCAGTCGGATATCAACATAATTCAAAAAACATGAATTTTAATCAGGGATAAAAGCATCTTTGCTAATTCACAGAGATCGTACCATCAAAGCAGGACTTTTAAGAGGACTTGAAAAAGATCATCTGTGCTTTCACTTTACCTCTCTGCCTTCAGTATGTTATCAAGGGATTTCTTAGTTTGTACCTCTTCTATTCCATTATTTAATGGATTTTTGAAAGGACTGACAAAGGGGAGTATGTAACATGAGCATACACTGATGATGCAGGCGCAAACATGTCATATTCAGATATATTTGTAAGAGAAAATGCCTTTTCGAGCAGATAGAGTTTTAAATTTTACATGGTTGAGTAGCTAAAAGTTTTGGTTTTAATTGTTATTGTAACTTGTTGTCACCAGAAAAAGCAATCTGTGGCACAAAGGCACTGATAGCAGCAGGGTTTTTTAAACTGGGACATTACCATTACCATTACTATTCAGTTTGCCTGAGTGCCATTTTAATGCAGTACTTCTTCACATACAGAATAAAACATCTCTGGTACCTTACCTCAGTTGTCTGGATTCAGAACAATTCACTTTGAGTACCCAGTCACTTCTGTTAACAGTGTAACATTCATGCACAAGTGGGTGTTTTAACTGTGCTGTAGAAATCTAACAAAGAGCCTTGAGACACTCCCCTCATGTGCCAGATCACGTACTCATTAAAATCTCCATTTCAGCAGAGCTAATTTAAAGCACAATTATGTGACATGCAGAACCTGTGTTCTGTTTCCTGTGAAGAGGGACATATTCAACTGTGCGGGCGTCTGTATGTGTGGCTGCATCAGCCAAAAATGGCCAACCTTTTCATTCTGCAAAACAGCTGTGTTCATCATGTGCACAGATGTAGAGTGGATGCTTAAAATATACTTTATGTAAATGTGATCTATACTGTACGTGCCACATTTTTGTATTTGAAGGGATCCAAACAGCCTCTTTTATATGCATCAGTGTAAAACAGAGACTTGGCCAAAAAGCTAAGATGAGTCAACATACAGAACTATGACAGAGGGATTTTTCTGGGTTGATGGGTTATTTAGTGTGTGCCAGCCACTGCCTAAAGCAAGGCAATGTTTTATCATATTTAGAGTGAATAGATTAATTCATATATATTCTACAAGGAAAGAAATCCTTTAATACCTTAATACCTTGAAAATACAGGTGTCGTTGTGGATTATGCCCTTTGGAATTTTATGAGCGTTACACTTTTCATGTGTTTCATTTGTGGCTAAAAAATAATTTTAATTCCAGCACTGAGCCATAAGTCTTCCAGCGGGAGCACTGTGCCATTGTGAGGTGCTTTTCAGATGACACAGGTTTACCACCTGACATGCTCTTTATTAATTATGAATACATTAATAATTGAACTTCAAACTAAACATGACAGTATTTTGTATGAGACTTCTGTTGTGTTACAGTTCTGCCTTTTAATATTCTGTTCATATAAACTCTAAACAGCTGAGCTGGCCAAAAAAGCTGTCAGAGGTATATGTGCTCTCTGATGTTATGAGCACGTTCTTTGGTGCTGATTCTTTTTTTCTTATAAGGAGGGTCGGCTGCCCCATTACCTTATTGTCATCTAGATGGATGGAGCAGGTGGGAATTCTTGTGTGACATGTTGTTAGCTAATCATCACAGAGAGTTGGTGAGTGGAAAATTTTGCAGAATAGCATTTTCTTTAAAAAAACACCCACCCAGAACTAGATATATGTGATGTTGAGTACAACAAATAGCATAGTGGTACATTCATGTGAAGCTGAAAATAAGTCTTGCTTTTACTGGAAAGCTGCTGCATAGGTGTTAAAGAAGCACACACTGCTGGACAGATGGTCTCAAAAGAAAGAAAACCTACAACAACCACAATGCATTGTATCGCACTAAATAAATACATGCTCCTGCTGGTAGGCAGCATACTGTTAGTTGGGTTGTGTTTGGCTTTGGCTCTGCAGCTTTGAAACCTGAAACAATACAGCAACTAGATGGGCAAAAACAATGTTGCATAACTTACAACTAAGCAATAAACTAAAATGTGTTTCTAAGAATACATTTTAGGCAGCAAGTGGGCATTATAGTAAAGAATCTTCATTCAGATTTGGTCAGTACACCTATCATGTCATCTGAGTTTGGTGAGCAGCTTGTTTCTCGATCCGAGAAAGAGAGAGTGGTCTCTATCTCTTTATAACTTCTGTACTATTTGGAGGGGGGAAATACAAAATATACAGTAGTAGTAGTAGTAGTAGTAGTAGTAGTAGCGAAGCCCATCATTCGAAAAAAAAAATTAGAATTTAAAAAACAATCCACTAAATAATTTGAGGGTTTTTGGTCCAGAGACATTAGAGGGATGTTTAGCTTTGTTTATTTGCATATGATATCCACATTGTAATTATACAAAGCTGTTTAAAAATCAACTAAATATCCCTTTAATGTTGTAGTCTCCAGCATACAAACATCACAGTGGGTCAACCATTAACTCCGACAACTCCCACTCGCCAGCTTCTGCACACACCTGCTTTTGCAACTGTTTTCTGCTGCTTCTATAATTTGGTAGCACTTTTCACACAGGATGCATTAAATTTGTGATTTGTAATTTTTAAAATAGAGAGCAAAAGCCTTATTGTCTGTCATCCCTACATTGAGATAAGGTGAAGTAATACAACATGAAGTCCATACAGTAAAACAACACTCTCCCTGGTTTTTCCTCAGAAAAAATAGTTGATCATTAAAAATTATGAAAGCTGCAGACTGCCAACAGGTGTCTGTACTGCTTGTTTTTGCAATATGGACATATGTGTATGTGGGGATGCTGTTAAAAACACTGAGGATTACAAAGATCTGTAGAGTATTTTACTCATATTCATTCCACTACCTGGGTATTTGGATGCTGTTTTTTTTTCTTTTTTTTCATTGTTGTTGTTTAGTTTTTTCCCTGAACATTATCAATCAGAATGACAATACCCACAAAATTCTTTAAATAAATATATGTATTTGAATAGATTTTTTCTTAGTTTACATGTCTCATAGCCAAAGAAAAAGTGATGCAACCATATGTCTAATAAACAAACTTGAATCTGTTTTTTGCACTGAAGCCAGAGTTTTATCAGAAAATACTGCTGCTGGAGTAAAAACTGAAAGATAAACACGAGGCAAAACTTCTGTTTATCTTCCTGAAACTAGTAAATATCACAATTTTCAAAGATCCCATGGCAAAGCTACACTACACTCCAGGAAGTAAGAGACAGGGATGTACATGACAAACAATAGACAAACAAGTGGTGCATCTGCCCCGGGGGAACATCTTTAAGTTAACTGAAGAGCATGCATACAAAAACAAAGTGCAAGTGGAAGACATTCACATCAAAAGCCTTTTAAGTTTTGCATTAAACTAAGTAGAGTTGGGAAATGTATTGGTTATGTGTATCTGTTTAATTTGATACTATTATGTAAGATTAAATTTTTTTTAGATTATTGTCCTGGTGATTTGGTAAGAATGTGCAAGTATGATGCAGTTTTCTTTTAGGAGGATTAGGATTAGGAGACTGTTCTAGCTGTTCTTAGATTTGCCTTCACCGGCTTGGTCATCATATCCACATTACTGATGATTAATTGTCAAAACCCTCAATATGTTAATAATTTGTAGAAGCACCAGCAATCATTCCTTCAATATTTTGTATTGATACTGGATCATTTGGTCAACAAAACTGATGTTTAATTTTGTTTTTTTTTGCCCAGTCTTAATACTTGGAGAGATTTAACCTGCTCCTTAAAAGTGATGCAACCAGTGATTCATTCACCTCTTACTGAACTCTTATTCTGATCCATAATGGGAAAAAAGTGTTGACATGAGTGCAGTAATTAATGAGGCCAATTTGTTACTGGTAAGGTGTTGTCACAGAAAGGAATGAATTAATATAGTTAAACAACTGAAAAAAAATACTCAAAGCAAATTATTCTTTAAATAAAATATCCAAGAGATGCATTATGTTACTCAGAATAACTATAATAAATATAATAATATAATAATAACATAAATAAATATTCAAAGTCAGAGGCATCCCAACAAATCACCAGCTGCTCATTTGATCCAATGAAGCGGCCTTTTGTCAGCGTGTTTATTAGACTCAGGTGTGACCCGTCAGACTGTTGCTGCGGGTAAACACGTCTTCATATCAGTGAAGGTATTCCAGCCCGGCACTTTACACTCCACTTTTGCAGTGTCACTGATCGGAATCTACCGCTGAAATAACTTAATAATTTGCTATCCTCAAAAATGACACCTCAAAAGAAATAAGGTCACATCAGATGGACTCATCCAGCTTATTGCTTCCTGGCTCTCAAGACTGTCTGTCTAATCCTTTGAACAAACGCTGAACAAACACAGCCAACAGAAAAAGGTGTCACAGATGCTAGTGTCAGCTCTCCTTTACCTTTTTTAACAGTTGGGTGAAGGGCAGTTATTGATTAGACAAATCAATAAATGAATGATCAGTTAGATCAGTAAGATTTCTGTATACAGCATTTAAAACCTCCTGATGAGCAGTAATACTAACTTAATAGACAGGGCAGGTGTTTCTGTCCCTGTTTACAGCTGCAGTTACCCCCTCATGTCCACCCCCTGCTTCTGTCTAACTCTGTAAATGACTACACTAACAACAACATTCAATGGGCCTTCAATGTCTTTAATGACACTCACTGTCGGCATTCATTGAAATACTGATCCAGACATCTTGCTTGTATCAAGTGTAGCTCATTAACTGTAATTTAGTAAGTTGGCCGATGGACAGAGTGAAAGTCATGGCTGATTTCTGCTGTGCCCTCTGCAAGCAGGTGTCTATCCTGTTTATGCTCGACTAAAGATGGTTTCAAAGTGAAAGAAACAACACTCTGTCACTCATTTTTACAAGAAAACACAGTGGTAGCAAGCTAATGTGTCCAGTTGTATCCTCAAGTGTTATCTTCAGCAAGGACAAATATTTTAAACCATTTTTAGGACAAATTTGTACAATAACAGAACACTGATATTTAGTCGGAATGTCCATGCCTGGTGTTTGCTTTGAAAGAAAACTGAGGAAAACCCAAGATGTTGCATTGCTCCAATAAAATGGAGCTGTTTGGCTGTGAATAAACTTTTCATCTAAAGCTTATTGCTTGTTTCATTTTTAATTTTTTCATGCTCTTTTAATGGATGATTACTAGATGAGCTACCTTGGGTATTTTAGTGACATATTTAAAACCAAAACATTATAATCTAAAAATGTGCAGAAGAGATGGGACTTGACAAAGAGTGTTAAACCGACTGTGCTGAATTCAAACCCGTCTGAGCTTTATTGCATTTGAAATGAGTTTTATAGAGGCGTGGTATGAGGCGTGGTGTGTGTTATTAATATCTGTAGCAGTTTAGCATACTGCCTGCTTGCCTGCTTTGGTGATTAATTGCTTTTACTCATAGTTTTATTAGCAATGCTACTCTTGCTGCTGTTACCTGTTACCACCAACCACCTCACATGTGCTGTTAGAGACAAACTTTATCTGTGCGATGCTTTGTGTGCAAACTTGTGGTTACTCCAGTAACTCAGTAACAGCTAGATACATCAATTTATTCCACTTTATAACCTTTAACAGGCTTCATGATGGTGTGTGCTTCCCTGGCAACCGTCTCCAGCTCAGGTCAGTGTAATTCCCTAAATGACCTCTGAAATGAATCACTCGAAGAGAAATGAAACATTAAAATGATTTGACGTTTTAGTTATTTAGAAAATTATGTAGTACAGTGTTTGGAGGAGATATGTGAGTGGAAAAGCTCTGATAGTTTGCGTCAATATGGATAAATCACTTGTTTATGTTTTAGGAAACGATGTATTTGGCCTGTTCCATATAATTTAAGTGGCCTCCAAAGGCCAGATGGCAGAGGGCAGAGATAAGTGTGGGAATATTATAGTATGATGACTAGACAGGTGGCATATATTGATATTTTGAAATTTGCAGAGCAGGGATGCAGTTGTTGCTCAGTTATGATTTTTTCCAGTCTTCGTCACATGGATTTTTTTCCATCTCTTTACAAATACACAGAATAACAGTTTGCCCTTTCCATGATCCCCAACAGCTGCAGAGATGATAAACACTTTTGTGACTTAATCCTCCCTCGTTCCAGGAATGACTGCGATTTCACCAGCCTCAATGTGCATCCCTTCATTGATTCTTGAAACAAAGATGGATTTTAACAACGTGGGATAATGCAATCCATGAAGATATAGGTTTATGGAATATGCCTCATTTCATTGCAATGACACAATCTGCAAGGCAAAAGAGAGGGTGGGGCAACTTTCACTCATTTCCAAACTCCATAGAAATTTTGTTTCTGCTGGCTACTGAACAGGAGAGAAATATTAATGTTTAAAAACGCCTCCCATTCCTGCATTCCCTCTTAACCTATATCCAACTCATCTCGCCTTGCCCTGAATTCCTCCACAGAACTTCACATACGTGTGCCACCTTAAACCGTAGCACCTCACTCATCGGGCTTTGAAGTGTCAGCACCGTCTAATATTCAGTCTTCTCTAAGGACACATAAGCATTGCAGGCACATACTTCATGCTCACTCCTTCATCAGGACAGCCATCGCTGGCTGCACATGTAATTTTACCACTGTGAAAGGTGCTAGCTCCACTCAGGTGTGCTCTGTCTCGTGGTGAAGACAATAATTGCCTGTGCTGCTCTTCCCTTTGGTAATTGTCTTTTGATTGAGGTCATCAGGACAATTAAAACCATTGAGGGGTGAAAAGTGGCTGCGAGAGACTTGAGACAGCTCTACTAGCTGGTAGAAAGGATGAACAAAAGGTAGAAGAGATAATTGCCGTTGGGAGACCCACTGAAGTCAGGATAGCACTCTGCAGAGAACTGCTTTGTCTACATTACTTAATCACAGTGTATTAATCATATGCCTTTTTAAAAGATGTCATCAGTGATCATGGGAGCTGAATCATCCATTTTTAATAGGTTGTATGTCTGTCATGTCATGAATTCACTTAGACATCAGATCAAATGGCAGAATGGCGTTGCACTTTTTATGATCATGAACCAATTCTGTGCTAAAGGCAGATTCTAAATTATCTTGACTTGAATCTGTGGTGACCTAATATAGAGAAATGGAGCAAAATTGTTGAGTAAAAAAAAAGAGAGAAGAAAAAGCTGTCACCCAGCATTAATAGCAACATCAACTTGTTTCCAAACTCTTTAAAAAAAGACCTCAATTTGTTTGCGTCCGTATGGAGAAATTTCTCATGATGATTTGCACCCTTACAAAAATTCTCGATGATATGTCAAACAAGACTGGAGATGTGATTTCACATATTTGCTGCAGGGTCCTTTAGACAAATCATTGTAATTTCTTGAAATGCCAGCTCTAAAGAATAAGACGCATCACTCAGCCAAGTTTTGTCAAAATCGGGTCAGTAGTTTCTGAGATGTCGCTTGTGACGAAGGGGACAGAAACGGATAAACTGTTCAAATAATGAATAGGAAACAGTTTCTGAGCATTTGCACATCATTTACCTCAGCTGTAACAGTCAGTTGAATGTCAGGTGTGAGGCTAGAGTTAGAAAATATGCACTTATCCCCAGGAATTCTTCATGTATTGTGTGACAAACCTACACCAGTCATTCTCTTTGAATGTGTACCAGGGAAGTGTGGGCAGAACAAAGTTGTCTCTTTTCTCTCTGTGTGGGAGATGGTGGTGGATTTGCACTAATACAGGCTAAATAGTCTAAGGGTGCATGAGTAACATTTTTCAGGGCTAAGGTTGTGTGGTTTTCTGGTTGTTACGATGCACCAAAAGGCAGCCAAAAATAACCATTATCGTCCCTGTTACAGACAATAGCAGCAATCATCCAGCTTATACACTTTCATTCCAATTCAAGAAGTTTTGGGGCACAATTTGACACAAACTTCTGGACATCCTTTCCAGCTGAATGGATGGTTGAGCACCAGAAGTAGCAGTGAGCAGATAACATGAATACATCAAATGAGAGCAGCTCACTGAAGCTTCAGGACGCAGCACTGTTGCTTGTATGGTGTTTACGCCAATTAGATTTTCATTACTCATTTAGATCATTATCAATGCTCCTAATTTAATAGACATCATCACTGGAGTTGAATATAGTTAGAACTAGGAAGGAGGGATATGGTCAGAGTCCAATATCACAATATTTCTGACCAAATACATACATATAGCTGCTCGCCTAATGGCAGCAGGGATCAGCTCCAGCCCCCACTCCACCTTGTAAACAGGATAAGCAGTTAACGAACAATGAAAGAATGAATGACCTATATGAAGATATTGCAGCAGTATTGGAGGGATGACTATCAGTGCTTTCACAAGATAAAATGATGAAAATTTTCATTATGACCAGTTATTTGGATATAATGGCAAAGTGGGTAAAGGCAGGGGTTATATCAGTTAAGTAAGTTCAAAGCATTACATTACTTTACTGTTTAACAGCTTTTAAAACCAGGAAAGACTATATTTAAGCCTTTACACCCTTTCACAATATAATTAGATTCATAATATAAAACAGCGTCTAGTTTCATGTTACGATATCGATATAGTGTCAGTAAATTGCTCAGCCATAGTTAGAAGAGGTAAGATCAGTCTTCACACTAAATGGAGAATTGTTGAAGCACAGACCTTATAAGAAAGGAGACAAAGCAATTAAAACACTTTTAATAAAAACAAATCCATAAAATCTGAGATGATGGTTCCATGCCATGTATCCAACTCTTCTTCCCAAAAGCCTATTATATGTTTTACAACAGCCAAACCAGGACACTCAGCACTCTGGATTGAGCTGTAAAAGAAGTTAGTATCAAGAAACATTGGATATAATAGAGGTATAACTTTAGTGAGAAAGAAAAGGAGTTTTAAACCCAATTTTGTGGCAAAATCACCAAAACATTTAAGTGGTTTTTATAAAGAATAACTGAGGTATCTAAACATGCAGTTTTTAAGTCCCAGTGACCACTGAAAGTAGAGTTACAGCTCTCTCTCCATTCATTTAGATAGGGTCCTGAAATAACTGCCCGGGGGTGTTGCCAAGATGGCTGTTGAGTGGCGGGACATGCCTGGAAGGACTTTGCTAAAAGGCTTCAAATGAGTGGATGTCTTCTCTTTTGTGAGCGCTGATAGCCACCATTGTTCTATTTTCAGATCATATGGGTGAAGCTCATCAAAGACAATAACGCTGATTAGGAACATTCATGTTGCTCATGTAAGATTTGCTGGATGCTGTTTTATCTTTCCTATCAGTGTCAGACTGTAACTAAGACTGAATAGGGTGAAAATTATGGGGAAGCACGGCTCTTTGATCCTACTTATAATCACTTATATAAGAATAAGTTTAAAGAATGCCAGAAGAACATTCTTGAAGATAAATTCCACTCTGTTAAAGAACATACATTATGCTGTTCAGATAATTTTTGAAGAGCACATCCAGTATCTACAAACAGAGCACCTCTCTAAGCTATAATGTTAACATCAAGACTTGAGTGATGATGTCACCAGGTGACCTTTTTGGAGCTGATCCAGTGGGGCTGATTTGATGAGGGCTTAGAGGATTTTCATTTTAAATATTGCATTCAAATGAGTTTTATTTGAATGTAGGGCTTTCAGCTGTGATTCAGAAAATGTGCCCGTGTCCCAGTAATATCACCATGGGTGCTGTCTTTGAGTCCCAGGAGTTGTGTCATTATTCACTGTCTGAAGCAGCTCCGGGATGTGTCTGTGTGACATCATCACTACAGTCTGCCTCTCTGCCTTTCGAGAGCTATCATGTTCAAATTAATAAGCTGTGGAGTGGAATATTACCGGCCCTGCTAAACTGTTTGCATTTTGCATAGCAGTTATGCACTTTGACAGAGAAGTATGCTGGAACCATCTGACACTCAGAACGATGCAAAGTGCTAGTGATGCCTGTAAGTTTGACTCTGCATGTGCAGCTCAGTTGTCTTTCACATCATAGCAAAATTCATCCAAAGCTATTAGAAATTTAAATATGTTCTCCTTCCCTTACCCAAATATCAAGTAAGAACGTTTATAATTGACAAATGCATAATGTCATTTCAAGAGACAACAACATTGATTTTCTGCCTCTTGTTGCCCCTCCACATCCCAACATGCTGCCTCCTCAAGAGACAACTGTTCTTTTAACTCATTTGCAGAAGTAATGGGTGAATATGGAAAAGCTGAAAGTTGTTGCTAAGTAAATGCAAACCTGCCAACCTTGGAACGTTATGTAACACCAGTAATTATACGCAATTTTAAGCTAGCTTACTTGTTTACCAGGTATTAAAGTTGACAAAGTCATTGTAAGTTATAATGTTCGTGTCCTAGATTGTTGAAGGTGACTCATAGCACTGCATTCATGATCACTGCTGCAAACCCTGTAATGAGAGGAGCAGATCACGGCAGGATGGAAAAAAAACACAAGTGCATGTGTCACAGAAATAATGTCACCCAGAAAGTTACAAAGATCCTGTATGTTCTTTAAATATTATTTTCCTTTTATACTCATATTCACTTGTTGTTATTATCATTGGTTCACATGATATGAAGACTAAGTCCAGAGCAAATACAATGTAAAAAAATTACCACATTGCATTTGACATAATAAATATCTGTTGGTTGGTAGAATCTCTGCCAAAGATGCTTCACTTTTAGTAAGCATTTTAATACTATTTGACAAAGCATCTTTGGCAGAGACTGTATCTATCTTATCTTATCTAATCTTAATTCTGTAAGAATTCCATATTATAAATTTGTATATTCTAATTGTGCTTATTGTATATTTCCTCTATATTCCTCTATACATTGCTGTACAGTCTGGTTTCCTATTTTTCTCTCTTTACTAGTAAGAGGCAAAGGTTCTTTGATCCCCAACATGTAAACATGCCTTAAATGTGAATGAGTCATTTCTGTTGCACAGTCCAGTGTAGGGGATGAGACAGTTGCAGGAAATTATTCTTAGATTTTGCTCTCAGAATATGGAATATGCTCCGTAGCAGAGGTTTGCATTAATATGGGACTCATACAGATCTATATGGTCCCAGTGCAGTATTGAGGCGGGGGATATGTTTTAAAACCTGTGTGTGTGTGTGTGTGTATGTGTGTTTGTGTGTGGTTAGCATTGACTTTGGAAGGCTTTGGGTAAAATTAAAAAATAATGAATTCAGTTGACATGGAGATTGGGGGATATTTAATTGATAAGCTGAAATCCAGTCAGACATAAGCAGAATGTTGAGATGATGGAGAAAAAAAAAAATCAGTAAAAATGTTTTAAACCCAATATGCAGTTATAAAATATATCCTTTTTCAAGAAATGAATAATGCAAATTTATTTCACATCTTTTGAAAGCTTGTTTCTGATCTGGGCATAGTCAGTGAGTCTAGTGGCCACAGCTTCATTAACAATGATAAAAAATCTGAAAGACATAAAAAAAAAAATCAGAATATATTAATGTGCACAACACAGGACAAAATTATAAAAACAAGGTGAACACTGACATTCCTCTCAAATTAGCTGCATTGGCTGCAGTTGCCACCTGCTTCTACACCTTTGATGGGTTTATAGATGCTGTTTACTTCACCCTCAGGCTTCATGCCGTTTCAAAGCAGACAGCTCGTCAGGATGAGTGACAAGTGAACGAATGGAAACTTAACCAACTGAGGGGGTTGATAGTGGGACAAATGGTAGGCCGACGCTACCAGCCTCAAAGCATGTAATTGCATGTTGTAGCCATAATGCTATTTTTAACCCTTTTTTAAAATCGTGATGTTTTTGTCCTCTATTTTTTTTAAATAGTTTCTCAGTAGCTTTCTCAGTAGAAGTGTTTAAATTTAGCTGAGCGCCTTGTTGTTCAGTTCACAAAAGAAAGTAAATGTTCTCAAGGGACAACTACATCACTACGACATTACCTTACTACGTTACTACATTACAGCTCCATAACTGACAACCCAAGTACAGGAAAGGGTTAAACTCCAATGAAAGACCCACTTCTTGAACATTCACCAGTATCCCCTCATGCACCTGATCCCTCCTCCTTGTTTTGAAGAGTTAGCTACAGCTTTAACATGACTAAGCTAAAGGTTAATCTAGAAAAGACGTCCTATTAACAAAGGGCTTGTTTTGGTCAAGGGAGTGAAAGTGTGGTGAGAGTAATCCCTGTATTATCATGTTTTAACTTCATCCCCCTGCACTGGGATTAAAACCTCCTGTGTGTGTAACGAGACTGATTCCAAAGAGCTTAGTAGCTTGTGATGGCTAAAATACACCAGTGTCTCCAAGCACTGTTTGTTTTCTTTTGTTTTACTATTGTCACATACTATTGTTATTGTTTTAAAATGACGTTTAAATTTAATGTTTAGGGTTAAAGAAATTGCACGGCGTTTACAACATGATAAAACAATTAACACCTACACAAAAAAATCTTTAAGTTATATGAGTAACTCCTATTTACACATGAGCTAAATATTTACATGTACAATTTCCTTGAAACTGTGACTTTTTGAGTAATCAATTGGAATTTCTTGTTTGTATGTATGTATGTATGTATGTATGTATGTATGTGTGTGTGTGTATATATATATATATATATATATACACGCACACACACACATAATATATATATATAAAAATAAATATACAATAAGACTGATATTAAAAATAAAAAACAAAAGGCTCCTGAATGAGATAAATCTAAAACAGCAAATTGTGCAAATGATAGAAGGAAATCCCTTTAATCTCTTTTGTCTCCTTGATTGCCATGTAATTTAACACTGATTATGCTTGTGTTTGTGTTTGTGTGCTAACTAGCCTCACAGTTTATAAAAAACTATGCAATCATTAGGAGCAATAGTGATGTCTTTGCCCTTAAAAGCTGCTGTTCCATGCATTTCACACATTACATCACTATCTTGACACAAGCCTCCAAGCAGCTACAGGTAGTAATGAAGCTTTAGTTACACAGATCTAATTTTTACAATTCAATTTGCATCATGTTTTCATCAGGCCTCTGTAGTGCATGCCTTTATAAGCTAATTCAGTTCCATTATTATTATTATTAAATAAAATGGAAATCCTTCACAGACTCTTTGCTAATAATCAAAAGTGTATTATATCACAACATGAGCTTTTTTATATACATAAATTCCTTCCTTAATTATTACATTTGTAATGAGCCAATAATCATGAACAACATGTGTTCTTTTCCTTTTGACTTTTGTGGTATATTATCATTATTATTGTCAAGCCCAGCGTGTGAGTCTTGTAAACTTTTGGCACAATGTGGAGAGTAATACTTAAAAACTGCTTTTGTTATGGATCAAGTTTATTTCTTCATTTGATAATAATTTTCATTTGATAATAAAATGTAAACTGTACTGAGTGGGGATATAAAAGCGTGGAAAGTAAAGTGCTTCTAAGGCTTGTGAGATAAGCATTACACAAAAATATTGTCCCAGAGTTGGCAAGTTTAAACTATTTCAAACTGAAAAATTAAAGGTATAATAAAGCGATAAGCCCTAATTTTTCAAAAAGGTTTTACTGGACCTGTATGTACTATCTTTTTTAATTTATCTTCATTTAGAATTTAACTATGAAATGACTTTATTTGAGTGTCAGGCAAAACTGTATCTGTATCTGTATCTCAGTTCATTTTGTTTTGTCAGCTATTTAAATATGTACTTGACATTGAATAGCATTGGTCTTAGTTTCAAATATGCTCTGAGTTTTATTACAATGCTAGGATTAGCATTTTGCACATGGTTTTGAAGGAACTTATCCTTTACTTGAACTTTATCCTGCACATACAATACAAACCAGAGATGCTCAGTCAGAGGCGGTGCTGGATATCTGTAGGAGGAGACATGCTAGAAACTACACTTATTAAGTGTGTGTGTGTGTGTGTGAGGGGGTGAAAGTTGTTCAGTTCAACACGTAGCTGGGATGACATCTACTGTGACAACAAGCTGACTTATGCAGCCGTGAATTAAGTGAGGTGCTGAAAAGAAGGGACAGAGAGGAGGCTTCCTTTCTTGGAGGAATTTGTGCATCCTAATGTATGCACTAGACTTCTGCTCTGTTCTGCCTCTATTGTTTATGTTCTATTTTTATGCTGCTGTATGTAAGTGAGATGAAAGGAAGGCCATAGTGAGGTGAAGGAGGTTGAGAGCTTTTTTTTTGTCCAAAAAGTGGAGCAGTTTTCAGCAGCCTGTGCAGACAGCTGTCTAGACAGCAGACCTTCAGCTCTCTAATGCTTTGCATCGGTGAGCAGAGACAGTGAAACATAAGAAATAGCCAAATAAAGTGCCACCCCTCATTTCCAGTTTGTTATTTTTCCCCAATCTTAGAGAAAAGGCTTAAATTTACTGAGAAGGGGAGCAGATTACATATGACTAACAGCTGGCAAAATATAAAGCAAGAAACAGCTTACATTTCATGGAAGGAAATGGATTATTGCGTCTGTTTATCTCACCGTCTTTCTTTATTATTTTTCTCTCCGTAAACAGATAACTGCCTAATTGCTAAGTCACTAATTGTTTAACCCACCGGTTTACTGCCTGTGTGTCCGGGAGGATATGAGGCAAATGAGGTGAAACAAAGACAAGGAGGCATAAATCATGAATCTGAGACAACTCCTACTGGATCTGGACAAGCTTCCCTCAACCCTCAGAGCTGTCTGTGCCACTGCATTAATGATCTAAATGACAGGCAACTTAAATGAGGACGAGGGAGCCAGTTAGTAAGATGAGAGAGAGAGAGAGAGAGAGAGAGAGAGAAAACCAGCTAGCATACATTCAAACGCTTTACAAAGACTGAAAATATCAGTCAAATGAAGAAGTACTTCTGTGGAAATGAATGGTGCTGATGGAGAATAACTAAGTCAGCAGATCTAACTCTCTCTAATACTGTCTGCGTACACATTAGAAAATATAAATATTATAGCAGAACACAGCATTAAAGCTTTTGTTTGGAATAAATTGCAATGTTGCATAAATGTTTCCTTTTCAGGTTTTGTTGAAACACATCTTATTGTTTCTTAAACACATGAAAGTTCCACAGGGGCCTAATTTGTGAGAAGGCAGTGGGATTTTTGAGGGGTCAGTAATTAAGTCAGAGTAAAGCGGTCAAAATACATAAAGTAAGTAAATGTAAACAGCCTTGTCGCAGTGTGTTTGACTCATACTGTTGTCAAGGTGTGCAAGAAGTATGTGTGTCATTTCCTCCCAGTGAGGGACCTCGCTTGCAGATGTAAAGAGGTTTAAGCAGTATTATGATTCAATGTGCATGACTTATTGAAATGCAGGAAAACATAGCACAAATGTCAATGCTTTTATTGCTTGAGAAATAAAGTCAACCACAGGTTCAACTAACATGCTTTTAAAAAAGGTTTTGGTTTGTGGGCATTAGTGTTAGAATACATTTAGAGGTGCTTTGCAAAAACTCCATCTTGTCCAATTACATTCAACACCTTGTTGTGTTTACATGCCAAAGTTAATGAGTAATATATGAAATTTAGCAGCAGGAACTTATTCCTTGGACTGTAGGCCTAGGGACCATGTTGCTGTTCAAAAATTAGTCCCAAGCAGCATCTGCCAAGGCCAAAATAAAATTAAGTTAGTACAAAATGCCAAAAACTACGGTTCCTCAAATGGCCACTTGAGGCTGGCTCTAAAAGCAAGTCTGTCCCTATTGAGCACCATATTACAATTTCCAATTTTGCAGCAGAAATAAACATGTTTACAGCCTGGTATAAAAAAATGACTTTTTATAGCTAACCCCTTCATTATAGCTGTGCTTGATGTGAACATTTATATAATTTACTAATTTAAATAATATTATGGGTTGAAGTTATGCATGATTAGGGGAATGCGTCTGTTAGCCATCATACAGTCATTGTCAGCAGTGTGCATCATCACCAGCTCCACCCTATTGTCCAAATATAGTCACACCTGCCTCCAAAAAACAAGACGAAGCAAGATTAAATGTATTTCTGTGTGATGTCACAGTGGCTTTGTATATTATATCTATCAAATGTGTGTTCAGAGAGTTGATTTGTCAGATTTATCATGCGTAATTTTGATATATCTTTTCATCAGGACAACACTTTAAATGTTTCTTTTCTGAAGGCTAGAAAAAAAATTGAAAGAAGATCCCACTCAACACAAATCGCTTTGAAAAACTGTCACTCAGTTCCATTGCAATCCAAGAAAACCATTTAAATATGGTAGAATGTACTGAAACCCACCACGTACCAGTCGCAATCTGATTATTCTGTGAAATGTGTTGTTTTTCTCAGCACAAGCCCTGTAACAGTTTTGTAGAATGAAGCAAACTTTGAAGAGCTGTATTTATACTTTTTATACAGAACAGGGAGGGAAATTAATGGCACAACATTTCTGCCATAAACAGGCTGTACAAATAGGGGTTTTGACTGCAGGCCATTAAAGAGTGTGTCATTGCCCACAAATGGATGGATACTAACAACATACAGCAACAACCCTGTTGCCTATGTTAGATATTTAGGAAAGGTTTTTTGGATGTATACATATATTATTTAATGTATACACTATAAATAACAGGAGACACAGGCTCTGTTCTCTTTACAAGCTCTAATTTTTTTTACACCATTTCACTGCACACGTAACAAAAAAGTGCTGTTTCGTGTGAAGGTATGTTTTGCACAGCGAGGTCAGCGGAAAGTGTCTAACCCATTTTTTATTATTTTTTATCATTTTACATGATGTCAAGTGGGGTCGCTCTCTATGAATCATCCTCTATTAATGCAAAAAAAGAAATGTATCATGTAGTGAGATTTGTTAAGTGATTTGGTTTGTGAGTGGGAGAGTTTTACAGGATTAACCGGGATTTATGTGATTACCAAAGGTATATATTTCAACATATTGATGTTTTCTCTCTCTGCTTGCAGCTACAGCTTTAATGAAGAAGGAGACCTGCTAACACTCTTGCAGAAGGGACCCTCTTCAACAAGTATGGGGTCACCATGGAAACCATTTCTCTTCCTGTCTGTCATCAGTGGCCTTTCAGGTAAGAAATTGAAAAGGTGGTGTTCAGATATGATAGTAAAAAAAAAAAAATAGTTGCACAGAAAACTCTACTTAAGTGCTGATATTAGGAAAAGGGGCACAGCACACAATGAAATCGGCTGTAATGACATCGCAGTTGTAAATGTGACACAGCTGGGAGAATGATCATTTATAGATGTAAGAGGGGATTTTGTATCTTTTTCATACTTGGAGAGGATGAATCCACATCTTTGAAATGATGAATTTGGCTCGTAAATCTGTGAAGAAGTAAAGATGCCATGGCTCATTGAGCATTCCTATTCAGTAAGGCTTTAGAGTCTCAGATATTTGACAGGGTTTTCTACACCTCTCCAGTCAAGGTCCTCTGTGCCTGTAAACAGCAGGAAGTCACAGAGAAAACATCAAGCAGTGAAAGAGCTACAATGCTGCTCAGCTTCAGAGCCTTTTATGTATGACATTAATGGAATAGCAGGGTTGATTGGCATGACAAATAATAAACAATAAATACTTCCCCAAGTAATAAAAGAGGAAATAAGCATGCAAACATCTTTTAAGTCTTTCTCTTCTTACTTTTCTTTACGACCCAGTAGGAAGCAAACCTCAGAGCTCTCTCCCATCCACTCAGCTGAGATGACTAATAACTTAATGATAATACAATAATATTAATAATTAAAATGCATTTAATTTATAGAGTGTTTTCCTGGATACTCAAAGATGCCTAACATAGCTTGAGAGAAAACAACGCAAAGATATGAAGCACATGAAAAAACACAACATTAATCACTAAAAGCGATTTTGAAGAGGTTAATTTTTATCAGTGGTTTAAATCCAAGCAGTTCAGTGGAGTCTCTGATGTGTTTGAGGAGAGAGGTACTGAGGGCGAGGGCAGCGAGGAAGAGGCTCCGTCGCCCCAGGTGTAGAGTTTGATACCACGTGGTGGAGACAGGAGGTTGGCATCAGAGGAGTGGAGGCTTACAGAGGAGGTGTGGTGGTGAAGCAGGTCAGTGAGGTAGGAAGGGGCCTGGTTATGGAGGGTTTTTTAAGTAAGGAGAAAGACTTTGAATTGGATTCGTTGTGGGACAGGGGGCCGTTGGAGGCTCTGGAGAACAGGGGTGATGTGGTCACGGGAGCAGGAGAGGGTGAGTAGGCGAGCAGCAGAGCTCTGAATGTACTCCAGTTTATTTAGGACTCTGGATGATGTGCCATAAAGGATGCTGCTGCTGTAGTCAGTTCTGGATGTGATGAGAGCATGGATCAGAGTTTCAGCAGGGCGAAGACCGGCAGTGTTTTTTAAATGGAAAAAAAAAATGTTCAGGGGATTTGATTGACATGATGTTATCCTTTAGTAGTTTAATTAGCAGCAAATGCAGAGCTTTAAATTGCAGATCAAGCGTTGGCCTTGCTCAGTGTAGAGCAAGGGTGAACTTATCTAATGGATTCCACCCTCTTAATGGTTCTATCAGCCCACCAAAGCAGGTTTGTGTGGTCTGTGGTTCATGTCATGGCAAGCATCAGGCTTAATTCCATTATGATGTGCGGCCAAAAAGAAGAGACTGGTTCTATTGTGAACAAACAGAGAGCTGCATTATAAAGTGGATGCAGAAGACGCTTGCGATAACTTTTGTGAGTACGTTTTTTAAAATACATTGATGGATCATCATCAGCATCTGAGTGAAATGCATTTTTGTAACCACTGCTACATGCATCTACCTGCTCACAGTGCATTGAAAAGGAACAAATTTTCATGTTAAACTCAGTTGCTAATAATGATCAAGTGATGTAGCTTGATCTAACTATTTACTCACAAAAACTTAAATCTTGCACCTACTCCATGCATGTTACCGTGCAGACATTTGTTCACGTGCATCAGGAACTGTGTCTGAACTCTCTGATCGTACCTAGTATATTGTGTAAAGTCTGGTAAAGGAAAAAGTAGTAGTCTCAAGCTAATTCATTGTAGCTGTCTTCTGTGTAATCTCTAACATTTTCTCTCTGCTGCTCCTTGAGCCAGTGACTTTTAGGATGTTGGCCTTGGTGTTCACAGGATAATTTCAGTAATAATAAGTTTCCATAGAAACAGCTCTTTAGGCAAATGTATTAAGACAATTAATTTATTCGATTGTGGTCAATAAGGTGTTTTACATTCAGAGTTTCAATAGGTGTATTTATTTACATAAAGACATTTAATTTGCTGATTGCTCTTGCTGCGTGTATTATTGGGTATGAATCTATGAATCTGTGTGTCTACAAAGGAAGCATAGCAAGCAACAATGCAGCATAATCTTTGCTACAAGCTAAAAAGCATTGTCGGGCTTCTACAGTGAGAGATAGAGTTAGCGGCTTGCATGTGTGTGTGATCGTGTGTGTGTTTGAACTAAAGTTAAGCTTTTTGTTCTTGTTATTATACAGACTTTGGTTTGCTTTTTGAGGTGGGGGAAGGAAGCAGGAGAAGCCGTCAGAAGATGGTTTAGCTGATTGGATCACATTATGTCTTCAGTGCATCTTAGGTACATTTACAGATGTGCTATCATGTGGTCAACAACAATCCATTAGCTGTCCGCTAATGCAGAAACATTAACAGCTTCACATTAAAAGCTTGCAACTGCATGGTGAAACACTAATTGACTGCTAGTATGAAGTAGTCACAGGGAATGCAAAGTCATGGAGCTTTGCTGCTGTCTCATACAGCTATTGTTTGACAAAAATGCTTCCTTAAAATGCCAACAACAGTTATTTTGTACATTTTTGGACAGAAGATCAGTTTGAAATATTACAAAGACTAATACAACAAGAGGGAGCAGTCACAGCAAGCTGCTAGATAAAGAACTGCAGGCGACAGGCTTCAGGCAGGCAACCTCCAACTTATCAGCGAGGTAACACACTACTTTCAGTTTCACTGTGCCCTGTTGTCAATGAACTCATACCATATGCAGCATAAAATCAGATCATGGTTTGTCACAGAATGATAGAAAAAGCCAAGTATTGCCTGACATCTTTATCAGTGCAACAACAGTTTATTTGGTCGTCCCCCAGGGTTATATGACATTAGTATTAACCTCATGCTGTTACAGCCAGTAACTCCAGGTGTTGCCAAATTAGCCAGGACCTCTGAGACTTCCAATTCAAGGAACATTTCATGCTCTAAAAAAAACTCACATCAAAACCATTAAAAGAGGAAAAGATATATACAATTTAAAGTACAATTTAAAGTACTATACAATTTACAGCAGAGTACCTCAAACCAAAAGCAAAAAGTACAACTTGAAAATTCCTTTACACAAACCTAAATAAATGAATTAATTGCTTAAACAGCCTTACTCCCACTGTTGTGCACCATCTTCACCTTTTTACTAGTCTGTGATGTCATATCCTGCTTATGCCATCCAGACTCGCCAGAATCATCGGGTCTAATCAGTGGGTCAGCATCAAACTGTAACTGTAAACCCAAAACACAGTTTTTCCTGCTTCACAGATACAGCAGTGTGTAGTGCAGCGAGGTGATGTTGGTATACTTTAGTAACTTGCAGTACTGACAACTCAGCTTCAGGGTCTTGTGGCTCTTGAAGCAGATCAAGGCAAGATGGAGGAGAATAAAAATCCTCAAGGGAAAGGAAAAACACCATTATTAACTGTCTGTGGCATAATGTTCTGCTACTCTCTCTTCAAATACAGAGAAATATGTAACATAAAACTATTCCAATTATTTTGATCCCAATTTTAGGTGTTCAATGAATAAATACATTTGTTTGGATGACTTTGAACATAAACACAATCAGCCAGTCCAAGTCAGTCAGAATGAAGAAATGACTCTCATGAGAATGATACACAGCCAAAGATGGTAAAAGAAAAAAAAATCAACTGTCAGTGTAACAGCAAAGTGCCATAACGATTGAAACCTTGTCCAACCAACACAGGCACTTAAAGGATCTCTCAGAAATGTTTCATTTGTGTCTATCTGCTTTTGGCCATGACTGCTTCGAAAGGTGCTGTTGTTGTTGTTGCAAACATGAATAGAAAAATTGGAAAATAAACAAAATCTGTACAATAATGATCTCTACAATACCAGGATCTAATGTAGGTCCAAATGACCCAAATGACCCAATGAAGTATTGACATAGTATTTGCATAGTTGCAGTACGAGAATGCTTCTGTAAACATAAAACTCAGTTTAACTGAAGTCCCACTCCTGCAGCTTGCAGCGTCCTTCTGCCTGCCACACACACACCCCATCAAACTCTCTGAACACAGCACAATAAAGGCTTTGGATGTGAATACTCCAAGCAGCTTGGCTATAAATTTATTTCTTACCTTTTCCCTGATGGTATGAAGAAACCTCAAAAATTGTTGCTTTATGCTTTTTTGAAGTAAAGTCGCTAAGAAGGTCTGAGCAGTCCTTAAATCTAGTCAAAAAGTTGCCAAGTAGGCAACTCTGCTTGCCTCTGGGCTGCAGGGTGGCTGGTTCAAGTCCATCATGGTCCATTTGATATGGAGGCGGATTTGTAGCTGGCAGGGCACCTGTTTCCCTCCAGGGCACTGCCTCTTAACACTCTTAGCTGCTTGAGGTGCAGTGCAAGGCAGCAGAACCATCACTCTGACATCCATTTCCCAGGGGATAAAAAATATCTTCCATTTGTATATATACATATATAATATTGCTGTTATAATTATCACAATTGTTATCATCACTGTTAATGTTCATAAAGATGTTCACATAATGCAAATGGTTCTCTTAACTTAATTGGTGAAGTTCTTTTAGTGTTGGACATCTAAACCCTACTGTTAAGACCCATCTCAGCCCTGCTTACAACAGTAACACGCACAATAATCATGTGCATTACAATTTGTTTTTTTAGAGGCTGGGAAAAAAGGGGTGCATAAGAACATGGACCGCAGCAGTAGCTGTAGGTTGTTTTTTTTTTAAGCTAGACATTAAATTGGAGAAGAAGGTAGTAAAGAAAAGCTGGGGGTTATCTGTTATCTGTTTATCAAGACTTCAACTTGTTTAATAAAATGTATAAACAGAGAATAAGTGGCTTGTGCAGGTAATTTGTTTCAGTTGAGTAAATTCAGTCTATTGATTTTTGATCTAAGAGGTGGTTCCATGGTGCCTTTGGTGCATCGCAGTTGACAGAATTTGCTCAGCTTGTTCATTACACGTATCTCAGCACTCCTGTAGTCTCTCTGCTTTGCAAAACAATTACCACTCAGAAAAAGAAAAATCAAAACAGGTTGGCTGTGATTTTTTCCATCTTTAGGTTGCATACTCGTGGAGAGAAATATGTAACATGTCAAGTTTTGTTTAAAACAAATGTTCCATTTTAACTATCACAGGTAAAAACTTAGGCATTTTTTGCAGAGAGATTTGAGAAAAAAAAACTGTATAAGAGCTCAAGAAATCAACCTCCTGTTTAGCTCTCAGAGCATTAGAATTTCTGCAAAAAAATCTGTTTTGGGTCACTGTTTATGTTTTTGCATTCAGTTACATATGATTGTATGCTAATTCTCTAATTGCAAATCATTAACTTTTTAGCAATGAAGGAATCAAAAGAATAAATCCTTTGCACAGACATTACATCATATGCATCATTTTTTCAAAAACGCATAAATGTTTGACAGAGATTATCCAGTGTTATGTGGTGAACCTGCTTGTCTGCTGCTTCCAAGAACAGTACACAAAATACATATACAGTCTAGGTTTTGGAAAACACAGTCTGTAAATTCATAACCTATTCCTGGCTGATTTTCAGGCTCTGAAGCCAAAAGAAGACCTAACAGTTTACATGTTGAAGACACCATAATACTGAATAACAAGTGTGTGGGTTCTGTTTTTAAAGGGGTGATGTTCATTTTACCCAACAGTTGCTCTCCCTGATTTTGAACCTGTAGTAACAAAGAAGATGTAGAAAAAAAAGGTAGTGATTTTCCACTTTGGTCAAAACAGCGCTGAGAGCTGAGTATGCTCCAGTCAGTAATATTTCACATTTTGGTAAAAGTGCCGCACTTCAAACTGGTTTTTCAATATTATCAGCTGCAGGAGCTATGAACAGCCACTCCCAGGGGTGTGATGTGGTATTTGTCTATTATGATACTTTTGACATGATGGCTTGTGTAATGGATTATTGACCTACTGTTCTCTCTGAATATTCTAAAAGTGCTCATTTTGAAGGCAGTAGTTCATGTTCTGTTTTATTTTTCCTCTGCACCTGTCTCCCCTGCCAGGTTCCTTTTTTCATGCCATAGATATCTAAATCATGCAGAAGCAGAGAGGGAAGCACAATCAGATTTCACTTGTGTTTAAAAGTGGGATGGGCAGGCATGAGGTCTGAGGCCATTTCTTTCCTCCCCCCAGTCTGCCTCTGATTGAAATACAATGTTGCTCGGAGTGTTAAGCGTGGAATGGTAATTCAGCCGTTCCTCAGCTGACTCTCAGGTACCTCAATATTAAAAGTAGGTTGCAGGGAATATAGATGTGTAGTGCTGTATAAGTGATGCATGAAGTCATTTTCACCAAGGGCAAAAGAGTCATGCACCAGGATATGGTTGTGTGTCGGTAAATGGATGTGTATTTGAATGCATTACACAGAGCTGGACCATGCAGTGAATATATGACTGTGATTGTAAACCTTGAAAAATAAAGAGTAAAATATAGAGTTGTGTTTAAAGTCACTCCCAAGTCAAAGAGAAAAACTTCAATTCCCCATGTCCAAACACTCCAGCAACCCATATAACACAGTCAACACCAACGACATGCTATTCTGCTGGTTAGTAACTGAACATACAAATACACAAACTTTGGAATCTATATAAGGTCTCATGATCAGGGACTAATGGACTTGCTTCAACTGGCAAGATCTTGGGTTGTGTCAGCCTCCCCTACACTCGCAACTTGAGTCCAAGACATGAAAAGCAGGAAGAAGAAAAAGTCATTGTTGATTAGTGTGAGAAGTTGGACACAACATTCAAGTCTTGGCACCAAAGAGGCTTGTTCTTTGGTGTGTACTCTGATCAACAGAAGAATCTCTACCCAGGGATTTTAAATCTGGCATTTCAGAGGACACAAGAACGTACAATAGGCTTGTGTGCTGAAGCCAAAGTTTGTGCAATAGAGTTTTGCTAAATGTGCCAGATAACCTGGAGACAATAAAAGTTTGAGGTTTTTGGGGTTTTTTTGGTCATTTGTCTTATAATTTAGAAACCTAATACATGTTGAGAAACTGATTTTGTGTCATGCTACTGAAAATATTTAGTCACTCTAATGTTAGCATTAAATAAAGATATATTTATATAATACACATGCACACACACATACCCCCCCACACACACACGCACACACATATATATGTCAGAGAACATGTAGTATAGAGACCTTTAGACACTCCATTAACAAGCATGGCAACATAATGCTATACATCATTCCCCCATGATGTAGAATTTGTCTCATTACCCTGCCAAGGTTGAAACAACTCATACAATCTCCATGGTAAAACAAGGATCAGGAAAAAAGACAGAGTCTTAGTAAGTAGTCCGCTCTGATAGGAGGTGAGGTGAGGTTGCATATGATGTATGGATTGTTCCATCTGTAATGATATTCCGTTGAATAAATGGTCTCAAGCATAATCAGCTTCAGTCAATATAATCTCCCTGTGAAGGTCTTCATTAATCTTACCGGCTATGGCTAATCATGTCCGTCTACTTGAGCCCCCATGAGCGTCTCACCTACTTACTGTATGCTTTTCTAATGAATTTTTCATGCCACAGTCCAGAAGCTGCAGACAAGCCCGAGACTTACACTGTAGGCTTGTTTGAGATGAGCCAGACAGATGCAGACCTGCACAATTTCAATCTTCCCTTGCTGAGTTCATTGCGTAATGGTTAGGGATTTTGCCCGACTTGCTCTGAAAACTCAAGTGCATGAGACATGGATATCTCGCGGGACAAAGACGAGCTCGTTTGTGAGTGTGAGATGCTGCAGTTTCTCTAAACGAGCTGCAGAAGCAAAAGGCTTGATAAGAAATGACAACCAGAAGATTGAGCCAAGCGCTCAGCGGAGGTTTTAACCTCCTGCTGTTGTGGAGCCAGCTGGAGGGTTTCATCAAGAGTATTTTGGTGACACTTTCATGATCATCTTTTATTATTATTCTGTTTGTCTTAATAATCTTAACCAGTGACAAATGTAAGTAATAATTACATTTCTGACATTTTTACATCTGTGGATGCTCAGTTAATGCAAATATGTCAAAACTTTGGACTAGAATTGTTTTGAAATGTAGGTAGTAATGCCTTTAAAAAAATGATCCATTCTTGTGTATTGATTTTAAAAGTAAAAGACACTTGAGTCATATTTATTGATACCTGGATGTAGTTCTAGCAATTTTCATTCATCTGTAAGATTGAGCTAAACCATTACAAAAGGGATTGTAAATGTTGTTTGCACTTTAATTTCACAGTATATTTACGTATACACCCATGCTGTAGACATCAAGTGCCCTCTGAGGAATTCTCTTTTACACCAATAGGAACAATCAATACTTTACAAACACTTACAATACAAAGGCAGACACATGGGAGCAGAATCATGATAAGACAAAAAGCATGATTAGCATGATTAGCAACATTGTTTGGCGTTTTGCTGCTTTTGCCATCACTATGTGTAATTTAACTTGAAAAGTGCTTATGGCTTATAAAAATAGAATCCTTACTGTGCCAAATGATCATTTAAAGTAATCTGGAAGGTGAAGAAATAGCATCCTAACTTTTAAGTGTTAAATACAGCTGATGAAAGAACTTTATTAGATTTTTCTTCATACAATTATTTATTTCAGATGCATATGCTTCATCTTAAACAAACCATGCAAACCCTACTTCATCCACTGCAAGTTCAGTCAAGTCTTTCCCAGCTCAGCTTCAGGCACACACGCTTCCCCAGCTACAATCACTGAATCTCACCTATATTTGAGGGAAACTGCAGCACAGCTCACCTCAAATGAGCCCAACGTCTCAGGTACTGTGCCAGCCCAATGACCTAATGCAAGTAGATGAGTTTGTCACTGTGTCCCCAGGTCTTCCCTCTGTTCGCTTAGAACATGCCATATTTCCTTATTCTCACCTTTACTTCTGTAGTTTCTTTGTTTTCTTTTGTCCCAAATTCATGCAAGTCACCTTGTTTGGTAACACTTCATGGTCACTTCAGCTTTATTTAATGCTGAGTTTTTATACTGACATGTGATGTCCAATAAACCCATATCTAACAGTCTAACATGACATATGATAATAAGGACAAGGGAGCAAGAGCATTTGACTCCTTGTTTATTGTTCAAGCATAAAATGGCCATTGTGTGCTTGGGTGATGTTATCGAGGTGTTGTTAAGACCTGAAACGATCACCAATGGCATTGCTCTAAAGCTCTCTGAAATGCTGCAGGCGCAGCCCTTTCAACAACAATGAGTGTTCCTGATTTTGCAACCTCTGAAAGATAGGGATCAGTGGGATCTGCAAGGGTCATTGCTTTTATCAGATGAAGGTGACAGCTGACAAGAGCAAGTGCCTGTCTGCTTCAGTAGTCAAACAAACAAAAGAGACTTTTTGTAGTATGCTGTATTTGTCAGGATTTAGACCCAGTCTGGAATGTTTCTTTTTGCCAGGGAAAAGGAATTGAACCATTATAACTTGCATTTGACAGGAAACTAAGCAAACTGTATGGTCTGTAAATCCTTGTTGCATAATCCATGACAGAAATAAAGATGTATATGTAGACATGGATGAAATAAAAGATTCAGAGTGGCTTTTGTTAAGGGAATAACAAATTATTGTCTGTTAATTTAATAACCTTTTTAAAGACTTCAAGATTCTGCCTTCAATTTAATTGACACTTTATGGTTGCAAAGTGAAATGCTTTTTTATATTGAGTGTTTTCACTAAAAGATGCAAGCAACATGTTAAAGACATTTATTTTCTGTGCTAATGCACAAGTTAGTAACTATGAGAAATATCAAAAAATCAATTATTTACCCCAGTTACTAGACAGGGTCAACCTTTCTGTCAAGGTTTGTTCCTGCCCTGCCAGTTCATTGCTTAGGGGATACCAAGTAAAATCCAATATAACACCTTCAGCCCCCCCACAGACATTAGTGGGGAATGGTGAAAGATTTGGCAACAGTTGGGATATTATGCAGCGCACTTAGAGAGCACCTAAAAAAAGTAGCCTCTAAAATGACCATTAAATCAGATCAAACTCTCTGACACTACAAATGGTAAAGACACTGTATTTATTTAGTGCTTTTCTCTTACCAACCACTCAAAGCACAGCATAGAGGAGCATTCACCCATTCACACACGCATTCATGCACTGGTGGCAAAGGCTACCATGAAAGGTGTCACCTGCTCATCATGTGCAATAACCACTCAGGCGCACCCTTACACACCGATGGTGCAGCCACTGGGAACAATTTGGGGTTCAATATCTTGCCCAAGAATACTCGACATGTAAACTGTAGGGGTGGATGGACGACTGCTCCACCTTCTGAGCCGCAGCGGCCCACTGCTGTGGCAGCATAAGGAAATACTGTACGTAGTAACTCTGACAACCAAACCGCCAAGCCATGTTTATATTAAAGAACATAATAACTCGGCTCATGCACTTTGATTACCACTCTAAATCCTGTTCTCTCTACAACTATTTTCACATACACACAGTGATATACACTCCTGCAGAATTCTTGGTCTGGACTCAATCTGCAGTGAGAGGTTGCTTTAATGCTGTAGGGAGAAAGACTTCCTTCCAAGTGGGTTATTGCCAGTTCTCTGTGTATCCTCCTCTCTTTTTGTTCACTTCTTTTTTTCCAATATTGCTCAGGACTGGTAGTTTCAAGATATCGAACAATTTCATTTTGATTCTGGGTGCTGTGATTAAATTTTAAAAAAGAATATTTTTGATGTGTCTGGATATGTAAACGTCTTTGATTTGTATTTTTTTAACTGTATAACCACATTCACAAAAATATAATCACTGTTAGCAATCTTGAGGGAAGTGTGATGAGTTTACTTACATTATCATTTGTTACCTTGTGAGAAGTATGCCAACTGTCATTGAGATAATGTGGCGTGCTTACATCTCCTACTTAGTAAGAAAAATGAGCCCTTTTGTCACTGCCGTCAGAAATTTAAACCTTGACTAAACAAAGTTAGTGCAGCTGTCATCTTTTAAAAGGATACACTTATTTTACAACAAGCTGCATCCTTGTCATCAATCTCTGCTTTTCTCAACTCATGCTGCAATTTTAACAAAACAGAGCGCTGCTGGATCCCAAGTCATGTCTGCTGACTGACTCAAGTCTGGACTGCTGCTGACAGTTTGTTCTCACTCAGATAAAACAGCTGGTGACTGGTTTTGAACACTGTCCAGATGTGCGTGGCTGCCCTGAAAATGCTTGTTTCAAACCTGAAGGGCGGCTAATAGTTAACAATTAAGCATCCATTTACCATGATGTGCACATATGTCCCATACCATGATGACAGAGGCAAGTTGGCAGCTAACACCTAGAAGCCTTTTTAAGTTTCAGTGCGGTTGTGTAAGTGCTAAATTTTAAATTTTAAGAATGTACCATCTTTAATATAATGCTAATCTACCTGCTATAATTTATCATTAATTATCAAAGATCCTTGAACCTTAACAATAAGGAAGGGGCAAAACTGGCATAACTGAATTGGTTTACAGGTAAAGAGCAGAGAGTTGATCTGCATTATAATGGTAAGGAAGTCCTTGTATAGCTTAAGTGTTTACAATGCAAGAAGTACATGCTGGCAAATCAATAAAACATAATGAAGGGAGAACAATAGTGAGAATAAAGAGGCGTCACAGCCAGTAATTAGTGGCAAATACTGCACTTTCTAAATGTGGCTTGTAAAAAGTGCCATAAAAAATTACATGCTAGGAAACTGATTGTTCAGCAGAACTATTGTTCAGCATCTTTTACTTTGAGATAATTAGTATTTCATGTTAAATAGATGTTAGACATCACAAAGGGTGCTAATATGTCCACACTTCATGATTAAGGAGGCATTCACTCATTGGGGCAAAAAACAAATAACTAGTTGTGTTGGTCTTTCTGCCATATTTTGTAGAGCTCCCAGAAATAAAATGTTGTTTTTTTTTAACTTTTTCAGCTGTCACAATAAATAGTGGAGAACTCTGCATCGTTAAGCTGACCGGCATCAGCAGTGGGAATGTGGTTTACACTTTAAATGAGCTGATTTTTTCGCAAGATACATCATTTAACAGACTGCAAACCAGCCACTAATCCCTTTGTTGATCAACTTGTAAACTCACAATACCTTTAATTTCAAATGCAGCGCCATATCCTGCTTCCCTTCATAATATGTAATACAGTAATTGCCTGCTCTCCATTTGTAGATAGCAGTATTTTTGCAGCTGACAAGTCCCCAAGGGCACATAATTATTTCTCAGTTTTGTTCAGTTCCCCCATACAGTAGCACTTTATCATGTAGTGCAAAACACTCCCACCTCCTTTGCAGAACTCTGATTAGACTCTTGCTGAGCTTCAAGTTTCTGTTCTTGCATTTTAATGTGTCTGCAGATATAGTTCCATATCATCAGTAATGTCAGCTTTTTATTTTAGCTGCACTGCACTGGTGATTTGGAACATATGAATTGGTGATCAGCCGTCATGGGGAAACTAAGCGTGTGTGAGTTATTATATTTGTGCAAGTATCATAAAAAGAAAACACACTGTCACATTACTGTACATAAAGTTGATTGAATTCCTCAAGAGTAAGTGGTAGAGGAACACAGTGACAGGAATGACTAGTGACAGCCTCAACCCTAGTTTTACATTTCAGAGAGGATGTTATTCCAAACCTCCTGGGACTGTTTTACTTTAAAAGAAGACGTTTCTCTGCTGTTCTGTCGCACTTACCATTTTATTCATTTTTTGACTATGATGACGGGGATTTACAGAGTATACAGAGTATCTGTGGTGCCTTGTGAGAAGTGCCTACTCACTGAAGGCAACATGAAACTGCCAACAACAACTATAGTATAATAATAATGCCATTAGAGGGAACTTTATTTGATATCACTTTTTATCTAACAAAGTGCTTCACAAAGAAATAAAATAGTTAAAGATAAATTATAATAAAGCAACTGTAATAAAATATAATGGATGGATTAAAATTAATTTTAATAGGAGATTTAAAAAGAATTTAAAATAAATTATTAGAGCTCATATCGAAAAGTAGTGAGAGATTTAGCAAACAAAACTTCGGCAGGCAAGTTATACCAGAGTTTAGGGCCTGAGCTGCAAAGGCGTGAACCCCCCCTTGCCCCCATTCGAGCTTTATGCCACCATCAGTTGATCTCTGTAACACCCAGGCATAGAAGGGATTAAGAGGTCTTTGATATAATTTAGGGCCTGGTTATGTAAAGCTGTAAAGGTCGGATATGCGGGATGCTCCAGAAAAAGACTATATTAAAGCTATAAAGGGAAAGACTGCTGACCTTGCCTTTTTAAAAAATGCAATAAGATATAAGGATCTTAATTGATAAATTTCATGTCCTCTTAACAAGTGTATTGGTGGTCATTTGGAAAATTTGCTTCATTTAGTGCACATTAAGTTTTAAAAAGGAATAGATATGGGCTCACTGAGGCTTCAAAGCTCCAAATCTCCAGCTCGTTGCCTACATGTCGATTTTTCTTAAGAAATTTATTGCATCTTCAATACTATACCCATGCTTTTCAGCTGTGCATGTATTTTCTGAAGACTGTGGGAAATGCCTTCCAGGTTTTTCCACCTATTTCATTTTGAGCTGTCTCGGTATCACGACACCTCCGTATCCTGCTGTCTCTTCTCTGTGTCTCTGTTCGGCAAGATTTCTGCCTTGTAGAACACTAGTTTGTTGCAGAGTATTCCTCATGCAGTGGCACTGGAAACTGACTCAAGCTCATCCGTTTTCCTGAGGAGGAGTGCAGTGTAGAGTATTATAGATTACTGAGGTAACAGTACACTTCTGTAACAGCTCAATATTATTAAGTTTGGACCCAAAAAACATGACTCAGTTACCGGGCAGGTAAAGTTTAAAGTTCGGCTTTACTTGTCAGCAGAAACAAGAAAAAGTCAATACTGGAAAGGCAAAAAAGAAAGAGATCATGCAGGAGGAGATGATACCTGGGCTGCTAAGTTGAAAGCATATATCGATGAACTGGCAGAGAATGAATAGGGCTATGCTGGCACTGTAAGACTAACGGGGACATGGAAACAGGTGTGAAAGTGGGTGGAGAAGGTCAGGTGATGGGAAATGGAGACAGAGAGAGGGAGAGTAAGTGTACAGTAAGAAAGCAAGCAGATATGTTGTAATAAATGTGGAGCGAGAATAGGATTGCATTTATCAAATATACAGGAAATAATCAAAAAAGAAGCATTCAGTTTTTTCAAATGACAAAGATATAATTTGCATAATTCTTTTCTTCATTAGGACACTACTTTAAGATACTTTTACAAGTATTTATCTAAAACCCCATTCTGGGGCCAAATTTCTGTCATCTTTGAACAGTGAGAAAGTCAAGACTCTATATGATGCAGGCCTTTGCTGTGCTTTGCCTTTTTTTTTTCTCCAGACTTTGCAAGAGCTGTTGCAGCACGACCTATATCTTATGCAGCAGTTTTAAGAATGAAACCAGACAGCTCGTCAGTGCTCAACTCGCGCAGCAGACCTCGACAACACCACAGCGGTGGGCTGGTGACTCCTGACTGGCCTGCTTTCTCCAGTCACCCCCTGTCAGCCCTGAGTCTGCTCAGCTCTCAGGAGGACTACAGGAGTGAAGGTAAAACTAATGATGCAGTCAAACCCACAGTTTGTTTGGACTAGGTCTGAGCCAAAAAAAGTTTGGCTTTTGATTTGTTAAAACTCTCATTCACCGTCACAAACATAAACGTTAAGCTCACAAATAGCTCATTAATAGTGCAACTTTCATATTTGCTTATCTGCATAATTTTTGTTGGCAGCTTTAGCCAAGGATAATGAACACTTGTGTACTCGTGGAATTATTTATATACTGTGGTGTTCATTAGTTAAGAAACAAAAAGAAAATCCTGAATTTTATCTGGTCTTTGTGTGTAAAGAGCCACATAAAGTTTAGATGACATTGTTCTCACCTGTTGTGCTAACCCACACTTAATAAGCGAATCTCTCCATACATGACTGGTGTGAATTCAGCCTGCTATCTCTGCAACAATCACACTTCTGGTCACACTTTATGTGCGAAGGCTTCCTGCCTGTTTAGATTTGGTCTCGAAATGAATTTCACCTATCCATCATCACTGTGCATGGTCTGGAGTGACCAGGGTTATGCCCTTTGTGAAATTGAAGTGGGATCCCTGCAATATCCAGCCCTCTCTGTGTTCCTGTCAGTATGGAAGCTATAGATATGATGGATATCTTCGTCAAACGGGAAGATGTAATATCCTAAACACCGCATAGGAACACATTGTCATAAATCTACATGGGTCACTTCTTGACTTACTGTATGAATCAATCAAGAGAATATAATGACACACTGATGCTTTATGATGAATTACATCATGCTTATTGCATATGGAGTGCTTAATTAATGGAAATCTAAAGTAGATGCTGAATTGGCAAAGAATTGGCACACACATTGGGAGTAATGACTTAGTCACATGAAAAGCAGGCAAACAAGAAGAATGATGGTCTTTTCCTCTATGTTTTTTTTTTTCATTTAGCCTTTTTCAGTTTCTTCCCTTGTGCCTCTCTGTCTATTTTTCTGTCTTTTTTACTTTCTGACAGTATTATCACTATGTAGCCATAAAATGACTTACATCTCTATAACCAAGGTGAGAGTAATGTCTCTCTATTGTCAGTGGTGACAAGAGCATTACACCATTGCGCTGGATTGATGTGCAGTGGATGAAATGGATGCCAAAAAGTAATGCACCTTTGGTGGCTTAAAGGGGATATTGCTTTTTTGGCTCTGTGACTGACAGATGGCCGTGGCACTTGAAGTTGAGTGATTTGAGCAACTTCTATGCTTCTGTGTGTGTATGTATTTATATACTGTATATACTCACACACACACGCGCACACACACTCACAGGCAGTGTTACCTTAAGTGCAGAAACCTCGTTTTTCCATTCAATTCTATATAACTCTGAATAAATGTGTTGAATGTGGACATAGCTTTAGTAGTTAATATTTAAGTAATTAATTAAGTAATAACTGTGTCTTAAGAAAATAATAAGTAGCTTCGTTGACTTCATTAGTTTACATGCATGGACACCTCCAATTACAATGTGGTGTTTTTAACACATATAGGTCGCCAGTAGAAATTGGATGTGAGTGCTCAAACACCATTTTGTTAACAGGTGTGATGTTAATCTAGTGCATAGTTACATTTATCCGCCATCTGAAGCAGAAAGCACAGCCTTTTTTTAGGGCTCTCTGCAGTACAGCGTTTATTATTTATTGATTTAGGTCACGTTCAGCTGTACGACCAAACTTCAGTGCCGTCAGAAATGACAGTGATATTCTTTTTGTTGTTTAGGCTTTGTGCTCCATCATGCTGGATTCAAAATGAAACAATAACGGTGAGGTTAAAGTGTCAACTTTCAGCTTTAATTTGAGAGTATTCATCACATCAACATCAGATGAATATTATGGGTATTGTTTTGCCTTTCACGCTTTATCACCTGATTTAAGGGAACAGAAATTAATCTAAAAAATTTAACAAAAAAAAAACTGAAAGCCTTCACATTTAATGATACCCAATTCTTTCTGCCTGCCTGTAGTCCATAACCCACTGACAGGCACCATATTTTCACTCCTTCCTCATTTAAAGTGTAACTACCAGAATCCTTATTGTGTCATTTAAAATCTTTTTTTTTCTTTTTATCGTATACTATGGTTGAGAGGTGAGGGTGGGGCAGGTGGAGCATGCTGGTGTTGTTTGAAGTCTGAGAGGACGGATAGACTGAAAAAAAGTGTAAAGATATTATGAGATCTAGTTCCATTTTTAGCTCTTATAACATAGTAGGATCTGAATTACTTTGTTTTATATGCACAGCAAGGTTTACAACTTAATACTGATTCATTTTCCTCCACTGATCAAAGTATTATTTCATAAGCTTTTTATTTCCCTGTGGAGCAGTAAATTGCTGACAAAGGGTTGGTGGGATTGCATATAACCTAAAAAATCATTATGAGTCTCTTTTTTTTGCCATCATATTCCTAAATAGTTAAAATTGCTCACAACTGGTAGCTTGTTTGGTTGTGAAACAAGGTTGTGATAAAGACCCAAATGTAAATGCTAAATATAATGGTGTCTGTGAAAAACAACATGAATATCAATATACTGCGAGAATTAAAGCTGGTTTCACACATAAACACAGTGAGCACATCACTCTCCATCTCTTCACTACACATCACTTACATTTCTCAGTCTCTCATAACTGAACAATTCTTCTGAAAAACACAGGATCGAGCTGTCTTTTGCAGGCTGATGCAATCTACCTAGAAAAGCTTTCTACAATAAGTGCATCACTTCTGTGTTAACAGAAGGCGAGATCAAAGAGTAGAGCACTCTGAAGGAACAGAGGAGAGTTGCAACAGGGACTGTCGAGCAGAAAATACTCCGCCAGCAAGCACATCGACATGTGGGCGCATTTGTGCTGAGGAGAGTTCAAATGTTACATATGAACTACTTTAAATCGCCAACAGGAGCACCTTGGATCAGGATACAGTGTGACTTAGGTGTAGTCATATGGTAGCTTTTCACAAATTTTTCTTCACATTTGTATCACAAGCTCTCAATGAAGCTGTTACTACAGAGAGCATGAGTAGTATCTTTTTAATTAAATTGCATTGCGACATTTTGTCACACAATCTGGCTGCATACCCGTAGACACTGAAAGAATTTATTGCTGTGTAGTAAAATAATGCCATCTTTTTTAATTTTTTTCTTTTTTCATGCCTCCACATCAGTGACAGCCATTGCTGGGGGCTTTTTCTTTCCAGGTGGTCTGTCATCACATCAGGCTCAATAAGCCCTCTACTAAAAATTCACACAATTGGATACCGTGATGAAGTGATGACATTTTATATCCAAAAGGTCATAGGTCAACTGTACTGTGACATTTTAATGTTCTGCAAAAACACTTTTGTGGCCTTTATTCAACACCATAACTCAGGAACAGAAGAGAAGTCTGTGACCTTATTTCACATTTGGTCTTCCTCTGAATAGGTGACACTGATCTCAGGTGCTCACTATGAAACTGTGCTGATTGTTCAGGTCTTCTGTGCTGCTGTATTAAAGATATGTGTGAAGCATCCTCATTTTAGGATTCATAGCTTCTATGCAGCAGCAACCATATTTGAATCACTGCAGTCCAGCACAAGCTCATTGTTTTTGCTGATACAGAGCCTCAGGTGATTGTCGCTGCACCATGTGAGGAATCTCTCTCTCAGTCCTTTGTACTTCTCTGTAAAAATAGTCAAAAAATACACTGTGCACCTTTATATATTTTTTTAAAGTCTTGACAACATTTGTTATCTGATTCTGGACAGATATTGAAGCAGTTTGACTGGTTTGTGACAGTAATTATATTTTCTAAATAAACAACTCACCTAACATAGAGTCGGTTTTTCGATGCCCGGCTCCACCCGCATGTTGAAGTGTCCTTGGGCAAGATACTGAGCTTCAAATTGCATCTGATGGCTGTTGGTGTGTGAGTGTGTGTGTGCACGTGTCTGTCTCTGAAGAGCAGGTTGGCACTTTGTATAAGAGCTCCAGCTTTTAGTTTATGAAGAAATAAGTGAATGCTGACATGTGTTATAGTGCTCTTTGATTGGTCCCTTCACTACAATAGCAATATACAGATGTAATCCATTTATTTGTTTGCTAATTTAATTAGAATTGCCTCGGAGCTACTTGCTTATCTAATCTCAACTGTGTTACTGTGGGATTTAAAGTGGTGTTTTTTTTCACATTTTTCTTTGCTAATGATAATGTAAAACATCTCTCAATGACATCCACACCTCTGACAATAATGTTTTAATACATATTGATGCAACAAACCGATTTATGTTGACAGTGATTTACACAGATCTCTCCTTCTGTTCATCTGGGCAGTAGTATAATTAATCTCAGAGAAAAGATTACCATTAAAAACCTATTTTAATAAGGAGGCTGGGCTCTCATTCCAGTGTGCATGTCCAAGTCCTTATAAATCACTGCACCCTTCCAGTCACAAAAATAACAAAAAAGTGTGGCAGCACTTCCTTCACACTCCTAATGGCAGATTGTAGCCTGTGTATCAAGTGATGGTCCAAATGACACAGGCTACATATTTTGGGAATATTTGCACTCTGCCTTGACATGAGCAGCCTGCAATGTACTGTATGAATGGGGATGTTCTAGTACGTTGCAGCTGTAATGCTTCAATGAATGCTCAATTTGCGTATTCATTATCAGAGCACTAAGCTTAAATTATACCCTTGACAGGTGAGGGCCAATGCTCTAAACACTGTAAATAGAATTTTAATGTTGCTACATCTGCAGTATATGATATATTTACAAAGGAGGAAGAAGAAAAAAACAAACAAACAGGGAAATATACAGTATATCTGATAACAGTTCTTGTCTTGCAGACACAATATTTTCTCTGTTTTATTGCATTAAATGAAGTCTTATAATTTAGTGACATTATTGCCCAAAGACAAAAGCTTCCTGCAAAATGTATTTGATGCCCAGATATTACCAGTTTTTGAATCCCAGATGGAGCTATTTTTTTTGTAGATAACATTTTTCCCTGAAAACTTATAATTTTTATTGCAGGGCTTGCCATAAAAAACAGACGCCTGCCGCATGCTATTAGGAGGATAATAAACAATGTTGGACAACTGACAGAAAAAGGAAAGATTGTGTTGTTGTAACATTTCCTCCCTTACATATAAAAAATCACTTATTTTCAGTGTTCGGGTGGTGAAATTTTTTCCATAAAAGGTCAGAAAGATATGATAAATAGTATGTTTGGAACAGATTTACTAACCGCACAAATCACTCATCTAATATGGATGTATTCTGCTTGATAGCATTGTTTGAGCGTTACGTGCTTTGTGTGACATTTTTAAATGCTTATTTTTTAGCCATTGCATCATGTTCAACAAGGTTAAGTGTGTGATCTCAGAGGATCACTTCTAACTTAGGAAGGTCTTATGTCTCATTTATAACTTAAAGAGCCCTCCAGGTCTGAGGATTACCACAATTTCTTCCTAATGTTAAACAGCCAGATTAATATACAGTATATCACAACGGTACCTTCACCTGTCAAAAATCCACTGTCTGCTGCACAAAGCTATGATAGTTATCATCCCAGTCATATTTGGTTGTTTTGTTGTTGCTAGGAAATATGCACTTGCACTCCTGGGGAATAATAGAAATAGTAATTGGATGCTAAATCTGAGAGGCGCTCATGTCGTGATAATTGCAATCATCCTTGTCTTTATCTCTTTTTTTCTCACAGAAAGTGAAGAGTTTGGGCCTGTTTTTATCCAGGAGCCAGACGATGTTATTTTTCCTTTGGATTCTGATGAAAAGAAAGTGGTGATGCACTGCGAAGCACGGGGGAATCCACCACCCACATACAGGTGTGTGACATATATTTGTCTGTCTCCTAATTGCAGTCCCACTTTTCACAGCTCATTAGCTTGTCCTTCATCACAAATATATTAAAGCCTCTTCTTCTTCTTCTGTTTTTCAGTTGGTACATTAATCAAACTGAGGTGGACGCAGAAGCAGATTATCGCTTTAGCTTCATTGACGGAAACCTAATCATTACCAATGCAAGTGAAGTCACTGACTATGGGAAGTACCAGTGTAAAGCAGAGAACAGCTATGGGACCGTTCTAAGTCGAGATGCTATTTTACAGTTTGCATGTGAGTAGACTTTTTATTTATTCATCCAAACATCTTTGGTAGGTTTGACAAAACATGGTCATGGTGCAAAATTCTGAGCTTCTCCGAGGAAAAGCAAAGATTGTACCTGATTTTAATTTGGCTGCCTTCCTCTGTAACGTAGTCCCACTGTGCGGCATTACACTTCTATCAGTGCTTCTGCTGCTCTTGGAACACCACCTGAAAGTCCCATTCTGTAACTGATCAAGCACCATCTGCGATTCACACTGCATCTCCTCCACGGTGTCAAAACAGTGAACCCAGCAGCTTTAACTTAAATTTGGGGAACAGAAAAAAAGACACAGGGAGCCAAATCCAGTGAGGACTGTGGTGAGGAGGGACGACTGTGTAGATGCAGGTGAAAAGCTTGGATGTTTTCAACCCACTGTGAGTGGGTGTGTTGTCATTTTGGAGAGCCCAGTTGCCTTTGCATCACAGTTCAGGGTCTTTGCACCAAATGTTGACCCTTGGGCCCTTCAAAAAGGTCAGAGTCATACTTGACGTTAACAGTCTGACCTTAGGGGACAAGTTCACAGTAAATGTCAAACAAATCCACCAGCGTGCTCTTAGCTGTGCTCCTGACCTGCCACTCTTTCAGTCTCTGAGACTGCGCTCGTTACCAAAGACACATCACTCATCAACAGTGCAGATAAGGTTTGGGTCATATTGGGTCTGTTGAAGGAGATCCATGGGAGATCCCTGTTAGAGTCAGAAAACTGCAAATGCACCAACACAAAAGCTCATGTAACTTAGGTTCTGAAGGGGATGATGAAGGTGAAGGTAACTTGAAACATGTACTCACTTAAGTTATTGTTGAACTTGTTAAATGCAGATTACTGTACTCTGTTTTTTCATGACAAGTACAGTCTCTGAACTTTTCTATTGCACCTGTTATTGTATGCTCTGTGCAGCATGAAGCTCTGAACAGTACATTTTTCCATACAGTTTGTCAGACCTAGGTGGTGAAGAACACGATTCTCATGTGAAGCAAATAATTAGCTTCAAGCTCTTTGCCTCTCTGAGTCAAAATAAACATGTTTGGTTCCAGAGGCAAAAAAAAATCAACAACAACAACAACAGTGTACTGTCTACAGTAAGGGTTCTTTGCTGAGTTGAGCTCCCACTGGCTGATACTGTTGAGTTGCTTTGCTAACAGGGTGTGCGCCCTCAAAGGCCATGTCTCAATAGTAAATGAGAGCAAAAAGCACATTTCTCCCACCAGTAATCCCCTGGACTACCTCCAAAGCATCATCACAGGCAAAGGCAGAACACACATGGAGAGACCAGGGGCAGTATGCTCAGAGGAAAATGCATTGTTGGTTTTCTCTACAGCTTCCTTGGGAGAAATGACCATAATAGCCTCATTGGCATGTCTACAGGGAGATTACCGGTCTCACCGGCTGAGCTGTTGTTGGAAAATCTAGTATATAGTCTTATGTGTTGTTGTTGGGGTTTACAGTTGCTACAGGAATGGTTTAGAAAACAAATGGCTATATTAGCCTGGAAGTATGTAGACAGAGGAAAAGAAATGGCAGTCTGTTTGATAAAAACACTTTTTTCTGCAGGAAAATCCAAACAATTTTTTTTTTTACTCTCTTGTTTTTATTGTTACATATATATCAACGTGATCAAAAAAGTGAGAAAATTCAGAAGAAGACCTGTACTAAATTAAATATAAGCCAGACTGCATTGGCAGGCAGGAATGCCCAGATGGTAAAGCACAGACATGCCTGAGAAAGTGCTGCTAGTTTCTGAGGGACAGACGCTGCCCCTCAACATGTACTCTCATCTGTCCTCTCAGCTGTCCAGATCTCTTCCTCCTCCTCTCCACCTGACTGTCAAATCCCTATGTTAAATAATTAGCTTGAGACACTTTTATCCCTGAAAGAAATAGAGCTCACCTATAATGCAGTGTAATGTGTAGGCACCCATTTATTAGTCTAAGCCTCAAGCTATGACATGGGTAGCTATTTTTAGTTTTGCATAAATACTGTGCGTTTGCTTGACACCAACAGATGCAAATGGAAGAAATATAGAACTCGAATGATCAGAAATTTTCTTCAGTGGAAACTGTTCAGTGTTTTCCAACTCACCAACTTTATTTTTCATGTCATTTGTTAAAGTAAAATACCTTTAACTTCTTTATTTGTTTACAGGTGCCCACTGATTACATTTGCTCATTCTATCCCAATTTTTAAAAAAAATAAAGTGAAACACAGATGTGTCATATAATGTAAATGTTTGGCAAATTTGTACAGGAGTAAATATTCTTTACCATTTTACTGCATGTAAATGGTTACAGCTCAAATATAACACACATGAAGAATGACATCACATTGGAAAGTAAACATGCTCTTTTTAAAAAACTGTCAGTCCAGCGACAACTGATGTGACTATCAAAGTGTTTCAGTCTCGCACCTTGAGATGCACCAACAGTAGCGGCTGCATGATCTCGGCTCCAAAATATCTATTAAATAGAAACACCAGCAGAGCTGTTCAGATCCTAGTCAGTTCCTATTTACCATATTAGTCCATATAGATATTTGCATCTAGTTAATTTGGCTAATTGCAATTCCTCTAATGTGTCCCCTGGCAGAAATGTTGGAAATCAGTCTTCAAGCATATTAGCGCATACGCAGGTGGCATGTCTGGGGTCACGTCAGTTGATTGGCAGGTGTGTTTGCTGAAATGATGGCCACCTGTTTGTCACACATCAGCTTAACCCAAGACACCTGTGCACTAAATTGGATTTTCCTCATCCCAATAACAGACAAATCAGTCAGTATCCTGTTGTTGGGGAATGGGGTGGGGGTGTAAGATGCTGCACGAACAGACTCAGCCAAGTTCTGAATAAAACCACAATGATAGCTTATAATCAAATGAAACTCTGTCATTATTATTCAACTCCTTTTGCCAAATTACAGCACTTCCCTCCAGTGCAATATCAGTAGCAGATTTTGTGTGGCCTGGAGGGGTTTGGAGCCAAAGCTTTAAAGGTATCATTCATTGAATAAACATGTGTGGATATCTCACTTGTGCTATTGAGTCAGCAACATATCCCACATCTCACCAACTGTTAATGAAGGAAAATCTGAAGAACCAGTGAGAAATGTCCATGTGGGCGAATACACAATTCTTTGTGGACATAGTATACACAGTGTATCATTAAAAAAAACACTGAAACAATTATTTTTTTCTATTCCTGGAGGTAGTATGAGTGGGTGTTTCTTAATAATCTTAAGATGACATGAGAGTTCAACACATTTCTGCCTTTTGAACTTCACTAAGTTGCATTAAAAAAAAACGTGCCTGGCCATTTCATCTAATCAAACTTAAAATCGTGACACATTTGTGCGACTCTTTCTTCAGTTTCGTGCAGTACAATTATTCAACAGCATCAATGTGTGATAGGCTCATACTCAGTCTCCACTTCTTTCAAAGGGACCCTTCAAAAGGCTAGCCACAGAAACAAAGAGAGGTGCCCTCCAGCACACATTTGGATGCAGAACCTTCCCTCTCTCTTTCAGCATAACAAATGGTGGATATTTATCACTCAGTGTGAAGCTCAACTTTTTGCCTGCTTTCATGTTGGCACTGCACATTGTCATGCATTAACACAGTTGTCAACTAATTTAACTAGTTCAGATGCACAGGGGTGAAAATATCCCAAATGAGCTGAGTGCTTTCAAGAAGTGATTACATGCTTCTATACGTTGTTCATACTTGGAATAGAAATATCATTTAGCTATTCAGTCATAGTAGAGAAATCATATACAGTCAACAGTTTTTAGATGGAGAGCAATATTCTCCCTTCTACAATCTACCTGCTATGATTTCAAGCAGAGCATGTTAAATCCGTGAATGAATTTTGCAGGTCTGGCAAAGGTTGAAATTGCATGCATTTGCAGCACTCCGTTGTGCTCTCTGGACCAGAGGGCTGTTAAGTCAAGCTGGCAAACCGAGCACAGTCCTGTTCTATGCAAGGAATCAGAGAGGAGGCAGAGTGACCGGCCAGAGTGCAGGAGGAAAGGTTCAGTCAAGGCTTTCTATATTCTGTCCACTGGTCATGTTCTCTGCTCCAGAGATGTTTCAGTAGGATGCTTTTTTTCTCTCTCTCTCTTTGTTTTGAAATTCTGAGCTGCTGAACTCACACTTGGGCTGTTTTTCAGCCGTGACTTTGAAGGCAGCAAGCAGAAAGAAGGCCTCTGATCTTTCTCCCTGAAGAGTTCTTCTCTCTCTGCAGACGTGAGTCTGGCTGAGGCTCAGGTATCGAGCCACTCTGAGGAGTACAGTAGTAATGAAATTAACGGGATTCTTTCACTTGAGAATTGGAAGACCCACACACACACGCCCCACTTTAAAATGTTCTACAAATCTGCAATGATTAGTCATTAATGCCCATTGATTATATTCATGCTGATCATGAAATAACTAATTTGCATTGAGCACCTGCTCCTGTGCTTGCTTCAAATTTCATCACTGCATGTCTGGATTTTAAACATTTATATGGACATATGTTGACTTGTAATTCTTGAGGATGCTTTAATGGCCCTGCTGTTTTTACATTATTTAAATGACATTAATATTGATTCACTTACATAACTGCTGTATGCAAGGGGAAATGATATCAGTATGGGTTTTAATTTGAAGCACATCTCCTAGTTCCATAACAAATTAATATGTCTAACATTGATGTCTTCATTTTGACACTGGCTTCAGTCTTTGTTTATTTTAATCTCTTTGTCTTTATTACCTGATAAGTAATTGTTGCTGTGGATGGTCTTTGTTGCACCTATTACTTGGCAATCAAACAGTACTGTAGGTTTATTTAGGTCACTCTGATTCTTCTCAGTTTTGTTGTTATAACTGCTAACTATGACTTATTTATTTTCAACAGTCAGTGTTGCTGTAGTGGGATATATAAATGCATAATTTCTCATGCACCTGGAGATGTTTCCCAGTAAATACCTCCCCTGTTCCTGACTCATTTCAACAACAAGTCTAATGGGCATAATGTGCTGTAGGTTTTAATTGATATGGCAGCGTCTATATAAAGTATCAAAATAGATATTAATAAAATAAAAATAATGCTCAGCATTTATTAAATTAGGGAGAGCAGTCTAGGAAGACTGGCATTTCTGTAATTTGTAGCCTGGCTGAATTATTGAAGGTGTGGGAATGTTTACAGACACACACACATTCACAATTGGTTTCTGTGGAGCAGCTGTGCTGTAGGTCAGTAATGACTGTTTTGTACTTAAGTGTTTAAACTCCTTTTTTTCAGCAAATCTAAGATCAAGACCACCTAATGTCTGTTCCCATATTAAAGCTAAAGTAGAAAACTCTGAGCTGTTATAAGTTGTTATTTTTAATGGAATTCAGAGGGAAAGAGAAGTAGAAAGTAGCTACACTGACAAAAAGACAGGGTGGTGACAGCTGCTGGTGAATCAATAGTGAACATGGTGACAATCAGTGGCTCTCCATCCCTGTACTCTGGTGGCAGGTTGTTAGTACAAATAAATCAACAGCAGTCACACATTGCAAACGGGCCAAGATGATGGGATTGAGTTTCAGCGGTATTGCAATCCAAGACAACTCTAATCAAAAAATGGCAAGCTGGGGTCCAATATAAAAGCACATCAGGATCCAGATGAGCCAGCCGCAGCCAGCTGTTTGACTGGAGGAACTTATCAATGAATTGACAGTTGAGTCTGTGGGAAATTAATTTAAGGGAAAAAAAATTCAATCACTCATGGTTTACTTCAAATAAACGGTGGAAGTAGTGGGCTTTGCAGATCGATTGCGGTGTGTTTTGAATGCTTGTTATTCCAGGTTGTGTGACAGGTTACTCTCCTGGCTGATTCTACTGAAAACTCTCAGCATATCCCATGAAATATTTACTCTGTTTGTTTTAAACCCAACTAAGCTTTTTCTACTTACTAGTCTCTCCAACTTTTGAAATTCTCAAACTTTTCATTTTTTAAATTTGCGTACATTTAAAAAAAATAAGTTGTTTATATGATTAAAAGAAACTCAGGGCTTCAATAAGAACTAAAAGAAGAGCACACAGAGAGAGATACAATTTGACAGGAAATTGGCTTTGCGCTACATTTTAAGATGAAGGCAATAAACTAGGGTCATTATTAAACGAGCCACATATCTAGACAAACTACAGGTTTCACAAGTCACTCTGAGGCATAATTATATGATAGTTTCAGAATAAAAGCTGCCCCTCAAAGTGATGATATGTCTGTAGAGACACAGAGGGCCACCTTGGGTCAGCAACCTGTCGCTGGATGTTGACACTCTGGCATCGCCTCGGCTAGAAACAAAGCAGGCAGGTTTATGTCCAAGAAGGCTGCAGGGTGGGGGTGTCAGATTAAACCTGCCCTGTTTTACCTTAAAAATAAACAAACAAACAAACAAAAGACAGTGGGTGAAGACAAAAAAGTGCCTCATTGGTACAATCATGTCAATGGAGCAGTGTGGTTAAGAAAAAGAAATAATCCAACAGGGATGATTCAATCTAGCAAATGTATCCATTTTAATTTCTAAAGCACAGATTCAAAATTGATTCTTTATTCCTCCAATATGGTTTTATGCATGAAAAGTTAAAAAATCCTTTTTAAAAAGGGGCTGGAAGCACTTACTCTGTCTCCTTCATTGAGAAACTCTACTCTATCAATCACAGGCCTTGTGCCCTTAACATCACTGCAGCTTGCTCTAGGTTGATGGGTAAAAAGCAGTTTGTATCAAGCTGGTTATTGCTAGCACAGAAGAAACTTTGAAGAGATTGTGAAGAGACTGATACGTGTTTGAGTCTCACTTGTAATGCTGAGACTCAGATGAGGAGTCTGCTGTGCCCCAAAATTGGCGTCTAGCAGGCATATCAGAATGATAATTTCTGTTAGCATCTTTTATTTATGGTGTTTATAGCTTGTTCGTTTGTATCTGGCAGTGGCTGACACAGCTTTAGTCGTTGAGCTAATGCTTACTCTCACTCTCTGTACTGACAAATCCACACAGTGATGAAGGTTTCAGGCTTCTGTGCCTGAAATTTGCTTTTGAACTTGTAACGTACCAAAAGAAACTTACATGAAAACACCTTTAGTGACAAACTTTGCATTGATACAAGTCAGTACAGTCAAGGTCTGATGTTTTAGGGGACATAAGCGTAAGAAATAAAACCTAAAGTACTTGCTGTTTCCCAACCTCAACTATCATTAACCATTATTAATTTCAATCAATCTGCAGGGAACCATTAGACGTTGTTAGTGCAGAGGGAAAAACAAGGAAAAAAAATGTGTTAATGCATTTGTGTTTTAAATTCTAACAGCTAACAGCTTCTTGCAATGATGAAAATAAACTTTTGTGCCACTTTCAATGACATTATTGTGTTACATTTTGCTGTTTTGCTTAGAAAGGTTGTCTTTACTTGTTGCTTCAGATCTCAGACCTTTCAGTGGGAAGACCAGAGGAGGAGTTTCTGTGCGTGAAGGCCAAGGTGTGGTACTTATGTGTACCCCTCCTCCCCATTCACCAGGTAAGAGTTTAGACCTTCAGTCATGGACAGAAAAAAAATATGTAATTTTTTTTCCCTTCACTGCTTGATATTGTCAATAAACTCATCACTATTCATCCCAGTTCCTATGACAACAAAAATGTTATGACTGCACCAAGGAGAATGATTGTTGCCATTATTTCTATATTTATGGCGTTGTACTGTGATGGTTAATGTTCGTGCCCGTCCCCTCCTCTATCCATCCATGCATGCTGTTCAAATGATGTGATAAGTTATTGCAACAGCAGAGCTAGAGTACAGATTCTCACAGATCAAATTTGCTGGATCATTAGAAATGAAAAGCAATGTTACACAGCCAATTATGTCACATAGGCAGAGCATAGACACTGCTCTTTAATGGCGTGTCTTGAATATCCCTCTCTGCAGTTGTCCTCTAATGTAAGCTCTTATGTGAGCCATGAATCAGCCAGGCTTTCTGTTTGCACCCGCCCTGTCTTACCGCTGCACTGCACCCATGGGACTGTTTGCCAAGTGCTCTTCAGCACCTGCTTCCATTTCTGGATGCCATTTTTGCATGACTCAATAGCAGCCAGAGTGTCAGTGACAGAATAGATGATTAAAAAAGGAGACAATTAATGATTAACGATGCTTAATGATTGACAGATTAAAGTGTAGTGCAGATGATTCTCGTCCCTAAAGTTCTCCATCAATCACAGCACAGATGTTGCCTTTGCTCCAGCTGTATGTAATTTTTCACACTGCATTAACAGGTCAAACCACTCTACATATACAGGCTTTTAATCACCCTCCAAGGTTTCCTCTTGAATGGTTAATAGTGTGATTGACATTAAATTAGAGCTTAATACAGGAGATGATGTTACAGAGTGAAAGTAGCATCGTGGAATTAATGATTTTCTGTCAGTTATGGTTTGTTACAGTCTTGGTGCTGTGAACTGTTAAACGACTCAGGCCTTGGTCGTAATGACGTACTGTAAGACCCTTATGTTACATTACTGTGACGAGATTGACTGGATCAATACAAAATATGTTGTATTCATAATCACTCAGCTGTTGAGAGTGCAGTGTAAAACAATGGGATTTTCCAGCAGACATCATCAAGAAACTTTAAAATCAAAAGTGTAGTTTGGTAAAACACTTTACTGAGACTTTCTTATGCTTCAATTTTTCTCATTCTTGTTTTTGTTGTCTTAATGAAGTCGCTTAATTAAACTTGACAGATGTTGTCACACCAGTTTTTATGAACAAAGGCATAAAACAAGTAAGAAAAGAGAAAAGATCAGATCTACAAAGCGACACTTAAAACAAATTTGCTATCAAAGGCTTTAGAAGGTTTCTAAACCCTTTTACTGTCTCTTTGGTAAGAAGTTCATAGTGTAACCACAGGAAAATCGAAAGCACTTCACAAGGCAACCTTGGTTTATATTGTATTTTATTAGAAAAATGTGTCTTTGTACTTTTAAAGCTCTAACAGACCCTCATCTAAAACTGTAAAATATATGCCTCAGATTTACAGCTTTATTGTTTTTTATCAATACAAACAGTGGCCTGAAAGGTAAAACTGCTTATGCCAGTTTTTGTCACGACAAAACCTTGCATTGTTAAAATATTTACATGCCAGATATTGTTAAATGGCAGGCCAGCCACTCCAGGCCATCCAGCCTTTATTCTGCTGCTTATTTCTCATGCTGACAGATTATGCTCAAAAACACAATACAGGTAAGATTATAATTTATTTCCTTAACATTGCTGACATGAGATGAAAAATGATCTCCAGCAACTAAAATAATTTAAAACAATGTCACAGCCATAACATTTGCAGCTGTGATGAATGCCTCGGTGAGCCGGAGCGTGTCACAGTTGAGTTTTAGATTGCATGGAGAGTGCTGAACATTGTTTGGGTTAAAATCGGTCGTGGTGGGATTCAAAGACATTAAAATGGCACTTAAATTAGATATGTCTCATGGCTGAAAGTAATTTGGAATCACTGAGATGTGAAAAGTTTATTATTTTCTATTTCATGGCCTTGGGCACTTGTGATCAGTTTTTATGTGTCTTTGGTTAAAACTGTTTTACCTTTATGAGGCTAGAGTATGATGATGTATGAATAAAACTTGCTGGAACTCAAGTGTCTTTGATAATGCTCAGTCTACATAGAGAATGTTACTGTCTTTTATGATGTTTTATATGTATAATCATCAATACATTTAATAAAGAAATCCTTCTCTATTCTATAGAGCACAGTAGGTCCATGTGCATCATTCTTGCTTCCTGCCTCTCATTAAGAAGTCCTCAGTAGCTGAAGCAAATGATGCTTTGCAAACTTATCAGTTGATGTACAGTATTCAAAACTGTCCTGTAATTAAATTCGTTTTTTTAACTTTAAACTCATATTGAGAGAGAAATAAGGCTGAAAGATTCAGATCTGAGCATCTTTGAAACAGCAGTTATACACTTTTTACCAAGACGACAGTGACAATCTAAAGAACATATAGGTGTTCGTTTTTCTTTTTCTTTTTCTGTTTTCTTCTTTTTTTCCAACGAACAGATTATGGACGCAGAATAAAAAGGTTGTATAATGATGTTAGGCAACTAGAATAGATCAAATTGCCTCTGAATTTGGCAGTAATCTTTTTTTGAAAACATGATGGATGCGGCTGTGTGGAAAGATTGCATGCATCGATACAAAGCAAACAGCATGTGGTCAGAGTCTGCTCAGTGTTTATTGTGGTCACATTACATTCATCCATCTATACGTCCATTTTATTAGCCATTCATTTCTATCCAGGCTCACTTTACTGACTGTTGCTGTATTATTTTTTATTTGTGTTTTATTATGTTCTGGGTTTTTTTTTACTTTTTCTTTTCCCCCCAAACTCAAACATTTTGTTCTGAGCAGCCATGTAATCTCTCTTTTTAAAAATTTAATTTGTTTATCAGCACGCATTGTAAAGAATACTAAATACATAAGCACATCTGTGCTGCCAAGTCTGCCAGGCATCCTACACTATCACACACTGTTATTCATGAATAAAATATAAAAGATTCAACCTAGATGCAAATAGCTTCGTAATCTTTCAAAGATTATTAGTGAGACAGTCAAAAGAAAAAATTCTTTTCCGTGTGCACACACACACACACACACACACACACACACACACTCACGGCCAAGCTCACTGGAATCAGTCCACCAAGGAACATTAGTTATCATACGCCAGTTTTACCTTACTGATGATATCACTAATTAATTAAAGTAACCTTGCTGCAAATAACAGGCTCATTAAGACCCTGTTTAATTGTTATTTTTTCATCTTTGGGGGCTGCAGTATTATTTTCTAGACTTTATATACACAAGCGCTCATTTCATGCTCATATGCAAGCTGATCCTTTGTTGCTGTACAAATCCCATGCTCATTACTTCTTTATTTTGTTACTGCTTCATAAGTACAGTATTGAGCAAATATTAACAGTGGTGGAATTATGAATGTCATGATAAATAATAAGTGATTAATAATTTTTCTCAGTGTTTGTTGTTTGATGTGTTGAAACAGTCAATACAGAATTCTAATTGCAAAATGTGTTAAACTCTAACTTAATTTCAGAGCATAGCAATATTATATCAACATGTCAGATCAGCTCACATCTGCTGTTTTACAGTCAAGTCGTGTTCTTTCATGAAGTCAAACCAGAGACTCATTTTGTGTGCTTCAGCCATTATTTGCAAAGCTTTGCCACAAACTCGATCAACAGAAAAAAAAAAATGAATACTTCATGAAGTGCTTTACCAGCATAAGACTTGACTTTGCAGGGACTGACTGCTAAGGCTTTTATTGATAGCATAAAAAGAGAGACTGATGTGAAAGAGAGTTGTAGTTTTTTATTTATCCTAATGTAAAATCAAGGCTTGAGGGCTGTACTGAAGAGTTTGAAGCTTCAAAGCTCCATTCATAATGTTGACATTCAAATTCTTTATAAGCATTTGATTGTATTGACTATTGCTTGTATCACAGGGCTTTGAGTATTGTGTGGGTTGGATGGGCGGAGCAAATGGACAAGCACCAGAGGACAGCTAGAGGAATACAGACCTCGAGTCTCACCACTCTGCCCTGATCTGGAGGCATTTATGGGCTGGTGAAGAACTCAGAGTTTAGTTTTTTTGAAAATTTTGGGATTTAAAAGTGAATCTTTGCTTCAACATTTAAATGATCCAGCAGTATTAACAGATTTAACAAATTCAAGCAAGTAACACATGACAAAAATTGCCTTTTTGGGGGGCGGAGTCATAAAATATGACAGACATTTAAAGCTTTATTGGAATACCTCAGCGGAATATTTAACTGTCACAACATGACTTCCCTTACAGCCCAACAAGATTTACAGAGTTTCATACCTTAGTGCACTGGACCAAAAGACAAAAACAAAGCCAAAAGAGACTGAAGACTTAAGGGTTCTTCAACTTTAATAGTTCTTAACAGTGGTAATCTGTTTGTTTTATAGAGATCATCTACAGCTGGGTGTTTAATGAGTTCCCCTCATTTGTCGCTGAGGACAGTCGGCGCTTCATCTCCCAGGATACAGGAAACCTGTACATCTCCAAGGTGCAGCCCTCTGATGTAGGAAGTTACATCTGTCTGGTGAAGAACACAGTGACGAATGCTCGTGTCCTGAGCCCTCCAACACCTCTAACACTGAAGACTGACGGTGAGGCTCTCCGACTTAAAGCCCCACACACACATTATAGGCCTTGGTTTGTATGAATGCCCCAGGCAGACAAATCTCAGGGATTTTATTGGATAAACCAGACAAAACGCATTGCAGAGACTTTTCTTTGTTCATTTAAAAGTGTGAAATGTTTTGATTTGTACTTATTTATCTCTTTTAGATCTATTATCCAGCCTCCTCAGAACTTGTTTAGCACAGATGAAAATCTAAGAGCATTTTTCACATTTTGCTGGCGTGTTTTATTATATTACAGTGCGTTCAGAGAGGAAGTTTTGAGATCAGATAGGTTAATAAAAGTTGGGCTGTCTTGTTCTTTCCACTGGGCTCTCATGTTAGTGGAGAGCGTTATGAGTTCCATACGCACCGTAAATAAATAGTGAGAAATGCTTTAACATTAGTGTTGGGAGTGTTCTTCACTCACAATGTGCTTTGGTAAAACTGGTCGTCAGGGAAATCATTTTCTCGCATAAAATTAACTGAATCAATGGCCCTTGCTGTGGAAGGGATTTCGCTCTTTTATACTAGCCTCACAGGAGCCATGCTGTGTAGCCGGTTGTTCGATTCAGGTGTGGATTTCACCTACAGGCTTTTTACATCTGATTACACAGAGAAACGTCTATCACTGCACGCAGGTGCCTGTCATTGTCAAGGTTTCAAAGAGCCACTGAGATTACATCCCCAGTGAAGCTGTGAAAGGGCTTCTGTGCCTCCGAACCAGGTTTGATCCAAACGTTGCAACATGAATTTACCTCTTAAGGATTACATCCCTTCCAGCAAGATTCCTACGCTGTATTTGCATAACCTTGTTTGAAACGGCCCTTAGAGACATGCATAATACTTAGCGCATACCCATACTAAATTGGCTTGTGTCTCTGTTTTTTTACCAAGCAAACTACAGTCAAAAGGGCTTTGGTCAGTCTGATATCAGCGTCTTAATGTGCTTTTTTTTTTTTTAAGAATTAGTAATCGAAGACGGATGAACTGTGCAGCATCCATAATGTGAAATGTGGCCGAGACATGTGGGTTGAAGGACGGAACTCTCACCTGCCACACAACATGGCCAAATCAAATCTCTACAGCTGTAGGTCCATTATGCCAAAGAATGTCTTGGCATCTCTTGCACCGCGAATCTCATGATGTTCAGCAGCCTTTTATGTTGTGAATTTGAGTCTGAAATGCTGAAAATTGCATTGGCACACATCACAGCAGACACCCGTGTTCCCGTGCTGTGTGCACCCCTCAGTCATTGGAATCTGACCAATCAGATACCGCAATCTGTGCCTCAGTAAAAGTGAATGATTATTGCACAGTAGATAGTTCAGGCTGGATCTGTGTGCGGCTCACCACTGTCAGCTCCAACCATGAGTCTCTTAATCAAAACAAGCATCTGGGCTCCATTATACCCTGCTGGAAGCCATTGATCGTCAGTTTGCAATTCACCTTGAGCAAAGCTGGGCTAAGCACTAAACTCTGGACTAATGCACTGTTTTTAAGCAGACAAACAGTTCATCTCAGAAACACACTCCCTTTGAGTTATCAGTTTGGTTTAAGGAGGTGTGTTATATTACTGTGAAAAGCCGTAACTTTGAAGGGCCTCTAGATGAGAAAACCTTAAGTGTTTGTTCATAAAAAAAGAAACACTACGGCTAAATTAAGTTGCTGTAGTGTCAGTTAAAATCAGATATTTTACACAGTCTATAATGAAGTTTCATGCAGCCATCATCCATCATCTTTTGCCCTCGTTTGTCAGTTATTAGTTAATGTTGTTTGATTAAAGGAACAAAACCCTCAGAGAGATTTTGCATTAATTTCTTGGTTTTATTTATAGGAACATGTAGCTCGTGGTTACATAAGCCATCATATAAATGCCTGATTGTTATAAAATTGTCAGTATTTGTAAGGCTTCTTTAGCCAAATTATTTTTAAGCAAATTATCAGTGATAGCAGACTGTTTTATTTCTGGAACTTATTGACTGGTCATCTAATATACAATGTAGCTAAGCAGTAATGTCTGAGTTAGAAGGGATGTGTGAATTATTCATCTTTAACTAAAACTCTTTAATTACTGTGTGTCGTCATGTCAGTTTTCATATGTTGTCAATCAGATTAGGCTTCTGACTATAATTGGTAAATCCTCCAGTTGGACTGAAGCACTAGTGGCGTTTTTGTTGTCATGAGACGTTTTTTCTTCCCACACTGACAGTAATATCAGTCAAACTGAGATGTTTTCAGGCACATGTCATCTCCATACGGGCATGTTCTTCATACTACACTGTAAATTGTTATTGAAGACCTTAGGCCCAGAGCCACACATGTCAGCATGATTTTTTACTATCCAGCATAGATTGTAGTCAGAACAACTAACAGTCTGTTAGCCTGAATACAGCCATCCTGCTGCAGAGAGCAAAAACATGCAGCTACTTTAAAGTAAAGACCAGTAGATTTAAAATCTCCTTACTGTTTCTTTCAAAGAATTTGGAAAATTTAATTTGAAAAGTAAGTTATGTCTATTTGGTTTTCTGAGAACATGCAGCAACTGTCGAAGGGCACTTTTTTCATTGCTTGCATATAAATCACCACCTTAACCCCCAAGAAGATTTTTTTTTCTTCATGAAACAATTGTAAATTTAAGTTACATTACTAGAGATGGTCAAAATTTTGTGCTGTTTTAATGATGTTTCTTGTTTAAAACATGACTGCTTTACTAATGCATTATTGATGGAGGATCGGTGCCTGTGGAGCAGGAAATCTGGTTTGATTATTTCAATTTTAAATGTTAAGTTTTAGAATCTAATACAAGTCAGTCTATTAGTTTTAAAAAAATTAAAAATAAAAAAAAAAACCTTTATTTTTTGAATTTGTGTTCATTCATTTTTCTATTGTCCTACCAAATTTTCAAAAGTTATCCCCCATTAGCACATCTCAGAGGCACCTTGATCATCCATGACCCAGCCAGGTAGCCGACATTTACTTTAAGACTTTAGGCTTCAAGTGCCAGTATATTTTTGGGCAGTCATCATAGTTTTAAACAGAACAAAAACTTATATTGTAATGTTATTGTGATTCATACACAAAACTGGAACATAAAATGTAAAAGAATAATAAAAATGAGTGCCAGTAATATTCAGCACCTGGACATTTTCCTTTCAATTCTACCAAGACTAGCAGCTGAGACTGAATTAGATATTCAATATACTATGGCATGAAATATAATAATGAAGAATTGCAAATTCATTATATGTGAAGGGCTGCTTTGGAGCCATAAATGTTGAGAATGAGATTGAAATTGAAAGGTTCTTTGGAACAAATATCATAAAAATCCTTTTCCATTCACAATGGGTCACAATTCAAAAACCCCACTCCTTTTTTGCAGCGTTCATTTCTTCACATAAAAAGTGTCAGGTACACATAGGAGGTGTAATTATGGTTTCTCAAATGTCATGTCGGTCATTTGTTTCACTCATCATGTACATTATGGTTCACGTGGAGCAGCGCTGCATATGGTCTGATATGTTTTGTTGTGACTTCAGGAAGTGATGGGGAAGGTTAGCAGTGTGTCCATCTGTGGCGCTCACATGCTTTGAATGTGTGTGTGTGTGTTTTAAACATTTGTCTCTAAAGGCTAAAAAGCTCATGTAATATTCATATTGCAAACTCCCATTTAATAAGGCAGATAATAGTAATTAGATCCCAGGTGAAGGTGTTTTCCTTTGTTGCTCCGAATGTGCTCAATGCCAACTGACGTGTCGTTGTGGCAAATGGATATAAATGGCTGCCTTAACTTACAGATGAATGAACAAAGGAAACATGTCCTCTGGCTATGACTTAGATTGGAGGTGTTAGTCATTGTAGCACTTAGCAAGACTGATAACACGTTATCAACTTGTGTCCTTTGCAATGTGTTTGTGGAATTGTAGAGCGGATTACTTATTCTTAGGAACAATACACTTCTCCCTGTTGTCATTTGTTAATACATCATCTTAATGGCTTGTTTTGTGATCCCAAGGGCTTTTCTACCTTTTTGTTGCAGGTTCACAGCAGGTTTTATGATCATGCAGTGTTAGCAAGATGCTACTGATGCAGAGTTTTGGCTCACAGAACTGCATTTTTATGACTATGGCAACATAAAATAAATTTTAAAATAATTAAGTATTATAAATAATTTATACTCTTGTTAAACATATTCTGTTATGCTTCTTTGTTTTTGTAGAGATCAAAACATAAATGCTTAATTGCTTTGGATTTGATCTAAACCAGTGTCACCAACCCTTCTAATAAACAGTGTATAAAGTAAAGGTGGAAAGTTGAAAGATATGCCAGATGGTGTGCATAATGTGCAATCCCACACCTGTACACTGTGTGATTCAGTGTACCATATGTATTTTGAGAGGCTTATTTATCAGAAACCCTCTGACGATTTATATTTGCTGCTACTTTTTTTTCCTTGAGTTGTTACTTAAATACTCATAAAATAGGTATCTGGGCAATAGGAAAGGGAGCATTCCTGTAATCTTTAAATCTCTGTGCCCAGTCGCTGTGTAGCACACTGCAAGAAAAGATGAGGATGATGGGAAATGGGGGGTAAGTATCTGTTTCAGTCTGCTTGTTTCTGATGTCTGCAATTCCTCTCTTTTTTAACCTTTTTCAGGTGTCATGGGTGAATATGAGCCCAAAATTGAAGTGCATTTTCCTACATCTGTTCTGGCTGCCAAAGGAGTCACTGTCAGGCTGGAGTGCTTTGCTCTGGGGAAGTGAGTAAACAAGGACATATTGCACAAATACAGGAAGTTCTTTATTACAGCGGTATCATATTAATCACCAGGAACAATAAACTGCAGCCTATCACTGTTCGAGTCCTGAGAGATCCTTTAGATAATACTTCTTTTGTTTTTCTCCCTTCTTTAAATTACATTATTCCATTACCTGAATGGGAACCAGGCATCTCTTGTCTTCAGGCAGGATGTTAAGTGAGTGTGGAAGAGTGCAGCATCGTAGCTCGGCTGTTAGATGGCATGTTAGTGCATTGGGGGGGGGGACTGAATAGGGAATTCAGCCCCAGGGACCCATGTGTTCTTATAATTGAGAGCCCTAATGCATCTGTGTTTCCTGGGTGCTTTCAGGGTCTGTTATGAATGTAGGAAGCCAAGGTTATGTCTATGGAAAAAAATGAAATTGGTAATAGTTGTCTGCCAGGAGGGAAAACACACTTTTGTCCACAGAGACTGAAATCCAAACCACTTACCGTAGCTACTAAACTTAGCATCCCTGGCTTCATGGCTAACAGAACTATTTTCTTGCCTCTATTTCCTTCAAAATACTTTTGAAATTGAGTTTTTTTTATCTTTATTTAAATAAATGCAGTTTCAAATAGGAAGTCTCCATTATAAACATAAAAAACAACAACATTTGAATGTGTTCTTTTCCAAAGCAAGGTTAAAATTGCAAGAAGTAGTTTCCATTGTTCAAAAACTCTTTTATCATTCGTATTCCATTGTTTATAATTATTCAGCATGAATTATTCATTGGTGACTCTTATTTAAGTGCAAACAGTCTCTAATCTGCAGTTGACTAAGGACCTGGTAATTGTTTACCTTGAATTCAATTAATTATCTACATTATGGTAAGTCATTTCCTAAATATATAGACACTGCATTATCATCTCACACCCCTTTAGTTTTTCCTTTCTAGCTAAGCTGGAGTTTTCAGGATGCTTGTAGAACAGCCAAACAGCTTGAATCCTCGCTCTGTGCATCCCTCACTGAAGTAATTTGTGCTTGATGGCTTTCAGTCAGACAGTTATTCCAGTGACTTACCCTTTTACGTAGAGATGAATGATTTATCAGTGCATCCTATTAAGAAATGCCAGTCGTTATATAGCGCTGAAAATGAAGTTAAAATGGGTTTTGTTCTCCTGCTGATCAATATTTATGATGGCCTCACTAGCTAAGACAGGACAGAGAAGCTCTTTGTGTGTGAATGCCAGAGCTCCTTGATGTGATTGTCTGTTGTGATATTTACCTGTGACATTACTTTGCAGGTCACAGTCAAGGGCAAAGAGAACAATAAGGAAATAAAAAATGAGAAAGAGGACAATAAAAATACTCCTTAACTTTGAAGAGATTTTTACATTTTAGGTGATGTATATTGTTTTTCTTAGTGTCCGTTTTAAGTACCCTCACATATATAAAAACAGAGAAAGGAGCAGGAATTTAAACTTTTTCATTAGAATTAATAGGAGTATAACATGAAGATAGCAGATTATATTTAGCCTAAAATGACTCAACAGGCTTTTTCCTGGACTTTGTGAGAAATGTTGATATATGCAGAGTGAAGTTCCCTTGTTAGAAAAGAAATAGTCATAAGCCTGGGTTGCAAACAAAAAAAAAAGAGCTTAGTATAAAACAGGATATGACTCTGTTCATTGTCATCGTCTGAACCACCAGTTGGCTGGTCTGTCTGCCCTCCAGCTCACAGTCAGTGTTTTCTGGATTGAAATCTGTAGCAAAAAAAAAAGCTGTTAAATTAATGATTGCTTCTGTACACAAACAGCCTCTGCTGGCTATTTGAACAGTGTATATTATATTGAAAATAAAAATTTAATTTGTTAATTTAAGTTATACTTGATGCTCTGTGTTTCTATTTGTTTATTTCCAATTAATTCAAAACACTTTTTAGCCAATTGTTTTTTTCAATTTAGCAAAAACAATTTTCCGTGATTGATTTGTAGCCATCTAATGATGATACTATAGATTTTTCAAACAACGTAAATTTAATTTAAAACGCTGGCTTCACGGTCTGATGTACTAGAAACTCTGAAAAGTATAATGCTGTTAGCTGCATTAGTTACAAGGGATATCTATGAGTTCATTGTAGTTCAAAAAGCCTTGTACATTTGATGGGCTACATTCTCCCACTCTTTTCCACTTAAAATTTAATACGTGACATGTGGTAGATGCTTTCATCCAAATTGCCTCAAAGTAGAGGATATACTTTTAGTTTCTGTGACCCCAGAGGGAATCAAACTCTTGAAACCCTTGTGGTTACTTTCCTCACTGCGCTATACAGAAGCACAAGGACCACACTGTCAGCAGCAACAGAAAGTGCCTCTTAATGACGACACATTTTATACTCTTGGCGCTGTGGTTTTTATGCTTTTAAAAAGACACTTGTTTTTGGCTGGATCATGCAGGTAAAGCAAGGTTTGTTTTGCTGGCTCTTTTTTAAAAAAGAAACAGAATTTCCTACAGGGACCAAGAAATTGAGAGTTTTGCAATTTAGCTAAATAGAGGGATAATATCTGGATCTTAATGGTCTGAAGCAAACCAATTCTCTACTATATTTTGGTATAAGATTTAATTTTCAACCTTTATTATGGAGCCAGTCCAGACGAGAGTTCAGCAATTGTGTGGAATGTTAATTAAGATGTAATCTACAAAGCTTGCCTATGGGCACATTCTCAAATTGAAAACTGTAACACCTTACATAAACCCTAGTGAGTAACACAGTCGTGGTAATAGGGATTGAAATACTCAGTTGTAAACTTTAATAAAATGAACAGGACTAGAGCTTCAGAGTTTAGGAGTTAATACCAACAGTTTCATACAGAAGACACTGACAGGCAGCGCTTCTCGTTTCTAAACTGAGTGAGCATATTCCCTCCTGGCCACCCCCGGTCCTGTGAACACGTATCGACCTGGTGCTCATTATTCAGCCTGCAAAAGAGAAATCCTGCCACGCACTTAGGAAGATTCGCCCTCATGTTGCAGCTCCTCGAGGTCTCTATAGATTTGCTCCGGCTCTCCGGCTAGTCAAGAGCTTAGTCGGAGCAGAGAGCTCTTGTAAATTTTCTGTCAATAACATATAAGGCAGGGCTTCATGACACTAATGCTAGTATTTGTTTGTTTTTGTTGTAACTCACAGGAGCATTCAAATGAGAATGCCAAGTCCTAATAAAATAGACCCACATTAGACCACAGATGTTTGATTTTGCTTCAGGCCCCAGATTTTGCCTGTTTGAATGTAAAGCTGTCTACACTGCAGATGGAGAGATGCTATACTAGTGATAACTGGTTATTAATGGAGGTTCTTTTTTTCACTTTTTTTGCTTGAATTAATGGGTTAGACAATGAAACAGCTGCATCATCACACATCCTGATATGTACATGTACATCAAAAAATGCAGAACCAGTATTTTTCAATCTTTCAAGAAACTCCTGTTTAGTCACAAAACTTCACGCTCTCTGTGATGTGAGGAAACCTAAATGCATGCTGAGAGGTTATAAGTGAGCTATTCAAAAACACTAAGAAAAAGTTTGAACCAATACTCTACAAATAGATGACACAAAACTCCTGCCCCGAAATGAAAAAAATAAAAAATGCTTTGTTTAATATAAAACATGCTCTGAATCCTAATTTGAGTCCATTGCAGCCAAGAGCACTTCAATGTCCTTGTGAATTTAGAACAGATAAAAAAAAAAAAAAAAACCTCAGGGATGTAATATTTCCATCTTGGCTAAATGATTGATGGGTTCACTGGAGGTTTGCATGGTGTCACATTTCCATCTTTCAGACACCTGTCAAGTCTGGTTGTCATACAAGAGCACTACTAATACTGAGCACATAGTAAGACATTCTGTCTCCACATGTGCAAGTCATCTATCATAAGGATCTATTGGACAATCCATGAATAAACAGGAATAGATGACATTGGTTGAATACTAATCATTAAAATCTCTCTGGCTGTTGTAATACCCTGATCTCAATATTGTTCCCATCTCTCCTAAACCCAGGGCTAATTCATGGGTCATTTGTTACAGTAAATATATAACAAGTGGTCAAGAAGTCAGTAATTCACATGTAGAGCAGAGCCAACATTAAAAACTCATTATGGTGAAAGAAAATATTACTCACAATCAAAGTATATCTGGTATCTGTGGGTTATTGCTAAAAAAGTAAAAATTTTCAAAGTGTTTTGTAAAGTTCTTTCAAAGAGAGACTTAAAATAATCTACCAGTGAAGTCCTTTTAAAAGTGCTATCTAGTCAAAGATACTACTACAGATTCATCACATAATGTATTAAGGTCAAAGAATTCACCATAGCGATAGTAGTCAGATATCTTTTAAATCTTTTAAAAAAAAATGCTATCAGTCAAAATAATCTTCAACCTAATTTTAATATACCCCTTGTCTGTTTTTGGCAAATTAGTTACAATCAAACAATTAGTAAATGAGGATAAAGAGTCTTTATCAATACAGCATCAAAAAAGAACAGTAACACTCAACAAGTTTCTCTTGTTTTATGGCAAGTAACAACCAGCGTTAAAGTGCATTATTGCCAAAGCAAGAATTAAAAAAACAAACAAACAAACAAACAAACAAAACAAACAACAACAACAACATGAATTGAGAGGCATCTGTTTTGTATAAAGTATTATTATGTGTGCATCATTAACACTTAATCATTGTCTATTTTTTAAATAGTAGGTCAGTACCAGGATATTGCAACTGTCTGACATGCTCTAGAGTCAACTTTTGGCCTCTAAGTTGTTCATTATTACTGCTAATGAACCTCAAGAAGGTGTTATCCTGCCAATATTATGGTTACTTGCCAAGCAAAAGACAAATAGACCAATTATTTATATTTTCATTTGTTTTGTATTAAAATTCTAAAGTTTTTTACAACCCCTGACTTGCTTTCCCTGGTTACACCTGAAGGGTTGACAAAAACCCAAAGCAATCACTGCTATCTCCTAAAGTTCTAAATTAAAGGCAACAGTGTTCACTACTCCAGTAAAAAGGGCAAGCAATAAATACGACTCAGCACTGGGAGATCTATCTCTAGTCCGCTCAGCTCATTAAACTATCTGGCTAATATATGAACCAAAAAGCTAACATGATGCTAACAACATCTCAAGTCAGTAACACTGATACAGTTTAAAATCAGCTGATATGATTTGACAGAATGTTTAACAACAAGACTAGTTAGCTGTCTAGCCATATTATTGCAGGCAAATTAATATCAGTGTTTTCATTCACCAACAACAGGCCATGTTTCAGAAGTCAGGTAGCAAATTGGATGTGAGATGGTCACTTGTGTAATATTAAGTATGACTAGGCTCAGAGGGGCAGTGTACTTCAGATTGCTTGTGTTACAGGTCCCATCCTGTGGTGTTTAGATGATGAGGTACTAAAGGAACACACTCTTATAAATGAGAAACTTTTTTTGTTTGGTGGATTTTTTCCTATTTTTTTAGTTGTCAGCATCCAGTTTATGCTGCTGCCAGCAGGGGTTTGTTGGCCAGACTAGACCAGGGCTAGTTTGTAACAGAGTAGCCTATTATTATTTCCACTATGGCTACCAACTACAGATATATGCTGAGCCAATGCAATAATTTAGAAGAGTGAGCAGAAAGGTAGAAGGGAACTAGTAGGTCAGACCCTCAGAGTGGCTCATCCCCTAATGAGAATGTCACATACATGCAGTTCCTTGCAAACGAGTAATCACTAATTTCATCCTCTAACAATTAAAGCAGTAATATTCCTGTAAATGTAATATTTTAATTCTTAACAATAATTTTAATAAGTTGTTAGTGAGTTTCTGAGAGACCACATAATGTTTTTTTGTTTTAGCAAGCATATTTATGCTCTTTGAAAAAGTGTTCAACCCCTTTCACCTCTTTTAAATTAGTGTACGCAATGTTAGCTTTAAAAGTTAATTCATCAGATGGGTGGCTGTTCCTATTTATAACAGTATAGTTTCAGAAAGAGCATCTACAGATTTTAATATATTTTATATTACATCTATTTTAGAGACAACTCAGTGTTGTCAGGTACTCACAGGCAGGTGGACACAATAATGCAGCAGCACACAGGAAAAGGCAGTCTCAGGGTCTTTTAATGCAGTCCAAATTCGTTAGCAGGTAAACAAAAGCTTAAGGCAAAATACAGAATCTCCAGACAAACTCAGAAACCAGGAAACTAGGAACAATGGTCTTACACAAGGAAACTATCAGACTAAGATTGCTGGACCACTGCTCACTATGAAGACAAGGCGAACTGGCAACAGAGGGAAGGGAAGCATGGCTTAAATACACATGAAGGCAGGGAGACAACAAGACACAGGTGAAACACATTAGGGTAATCACTAAAGGTGGGAAAAGAACAAAGGGAGGAAGTAAACATAGAGACAGTACAAGGAAAGACGAGATTATCAAAATAAAACAGGAAGTGAACGAGACAAACAACAGCATGACAAACTCAATCCCTGACAGGTGTCAGTTAATGGAGCCTGAGGTAAAGTCTCAAAAATAATGATCAAAACTCTTCACAATAAATGAAAAGATTAAGTTTCAGCAAAAACTAATATAATGAGGGGTGTTCAAAACACCGTTTTAGTCTCGAACAACTTAGGGACCGTATCATTAATCAATGAAAAAAGACATCATCATACATTAAAGATAATGTCAAATTAGGCCGATTCCTCTCACCTGTGCACCTAGTCAGGAAGCATAGAGGTTTAAGATAACAAGCCAAGACATTTGATAACAGTTGTGCAATAGTAACATTAAAAATTCTCTTTGCTGACTCCATCCTGCTCTCTCAATTCCTCCATCTCCATCCTCCTTTTTCCTCATTTTTCTGTCAAACTAAGGACAAACATAACATACACAGTATTTAGGATTTAATAAGCGCTAGAAAGATGACAGTGAATGCCTATCAATTAAAAGAATCATTCTTATTTAATATTGGGTTGCTGTGGACAGTGCAGTCAGGTAACATCATTTTGATCTTACTCTCTTAACTGTACCTTTTCTGTTTAGGTGAGAAAAATGTCCATATTTCCGTCTTTGTAAAAACAGACATTGCTTTAGAGTCATTAAGATACTGAAAAAGAGCTCTAGTTAAAGCTGATATATCTGCTGCATCTGCAAATTAATGCTACATTTCCAACAGAAATTAACAGAGAAAGGTGTGAAAGGGTACATCGTTTTAATTCCCTTTCCATAAGTGTACTTTAAATATCCCTTCAGGCCCAGTTCTATCAAAATATGAAACACTGTGACAACTTAAGTGAAATAATGATATTAATAAGTTAATAAGTTAATATGTTAATACATTGACTAATGCAAGCAAACAGAGAATTAAAATGAGTTGATAATCTTTGGACAAGCTATCAAATTAGGTTAGTCAGACAGTTAACAGTTACCATGTATTGACAATGGTTATGTGATGCAGCTATAACCAGAGGCTTTCAAGTAAGTGTTTTCCCTACCTGTGCCTTAAGGGGGAAAAAAGACAAAATATATTTGTTGATTCTTTTTGTCTAATTCACTCATTCCACTGCAGCAGAGCACTAGAGCTTCGAATGTGTGTGCTTTCATATGGGACCATGCTACTTTCTAACTTTTCCTCTTTCTGTGAGGAGAAAAGGCAGAAATTGCTTGAGCCAGTGATAAGTTGTAATGTTACTTTAAATGTGATAAAAAGCCTTGAAACAAAAGCAAGTCATTCATTAACTGAATCCATCCAAAACCAATATCTGCATTTTAAACACACACAACTAGTGACATTATTTTTTTTAGGGGTGCTAGGATAAAATAAAACAGGCCGTAATGACCAAGTAGAATGCATTATTAACTTAGACCACATTATAAATATATTTATCCCTTTTAATGGTAATGTTCTCATTTTAAAGAAGAAAAAATATAACCAATAGTAAATTCATCCTTGTGGCTCACCACAGTCTGTGTCTAAGTACAGCTTGTTCTCTTGTACAACCCACTGTTGAGTATCCCACTCTTCTCTCCTTACAGCCCAGTGCCAACCATCACATGGAGGAAGATAAATGGGAACATCCCCAAAAAAGCGAGACTTCGGAAGTCCCAGGCTGTGCTAGAAATTCCCAACATTCAGCTGGAGGACTCGGGAACTTATGAATGCAAAGCCGAGAATCCAAGAGGAGGCACTGCCTTTAAAGGACATCTGCAGGTCTACAGTGAGTCTGAGCGTGCTCCCATTCACCATCCATTTGATTTTCCTTTCCTTCATAGCAATCAGACATCATATAAAAGCACAAGTACAGCTGTGTTGCATTCCAGAAGTACTGGTCTGAATAACCTGTCTCTTTTCTGCACTTTCCAAGGATTTTTCATGATTTTAACTTTGCTTTTGACAGAGTTGTTAAATTCAAGGCTGGGACCAGTCCTGGTCTTTGTGAAATTGCTGAGCAGTCCAAGGACTAACTGTATGTCCAAAACAAGTGTTCATCATCTGACTGACTGAGCTGCTTATTTTAGTTGAAAAAGAGTAGGTTCTCTTATGCAAGCTTTTTTTTAACTGTAAAGGATGTTATTTTCCAATCCAATTTTCTGAACAACCTCTCTGCTTGTTTTTTTAAACACATTGTTGTGATTCTTCTATGTCTTTTTCAAAGATTTGTCATAGAATGATCTGCACAATTTTTTCCTTTTTATTATTATTGCTGTAATCCTCAGCCTTTGACAGTATTTTTATCAATTTAACAATTAAATTTGTTTGTAATTATTTTAGAATTGGAATAATAATCTATATAATAATAATCTGTTATTGTGAATACCAAAAATAAGGACCAAAGCTACTTTGAAGCACTAATATTACAATTATTTATTAAACAAAATCTATGCTTTTACCAAAAACATCAACTAGAAACATTAAGTTTGGCATTTTTGGAACTTTCATATCCGTTTCAGGGCACAATTTAATCAAAGAACAGATTTAGCCTTTTAACTAATGTAAGGTACCAGTAAGATTGCTAAATTACTACCTTTGCCCATGATCATAAACTTATCTTGGAGCATGCTTGTCCCCCATTCCTTTCTGTCTGTGCCATGTGCACAGGGACAAGATAATGGACGGCCTCAGCCTTGGTAGGATACATTTCCAAGGCCCTGTACTTCTTGGCAACCTCCATTCTGTTGACATCACAAGGAGAATAGGGAGCCTAATTTGTAGCAGCCTCACGCTAAATGTAATTTACACAGGTCAGCTGGTAGTTTGAACTTTCATTGTGAGGGTGACCTCCCTGACCACAATCATTCAATCAAACCACACAACAGAAGTGTTTTACTGAAGGTGCCATATGCAAAGAATTGCAAAAAACGTGCTTGGCATGTCAGTGTTCGAGGAGCAGCTCAATAGCGTATTTCCCTTCTCTCTGCCCACACTGTACAAGACATACAAAACAATGCAATGTGCTTCCTTTAGGTCTAGCAAGATGTTTCAAATTACACACCAGTCTGGATGAAATTATGTCCTAATTTTTTGCAATTAAAATAAAACAGATGTGAATCAAGACTTGTGAAATATACTTGAAAATTTAGTCAGTAGGAATGTCAGGACAGCTTTTCCCACTGGTCTCTAGACCTTTACAGCTTTACACATATCCTTATTTTTACCAATTTGTCACAGATTTGGACTTCTTTAATTTATCCCATTTTGTTCATCATATTTGTTAAAATCATGGCATTCTAAATTACTGTGGAAAATATCCCAAGAAATTTAGTCTACATAAAAAGGGTTATTAATTACTGGCTTGACCTGTTGTTTAGATATTTTGTACACTTTTCATTAAATAGTCAACATTAGAACTTGGAATATATATTAAAATATTCTAAATATTTACATATTTTTTAATGTCACCATGTACAGTTATAAATGTCTTATAAATGTCTCATTTGTTGGAGGTATTATTTTTGCAAGGACTTTTGTTTATAGCATTGAGTCCACAGCAAGCTTACTGGTTCTCATGATAAAGAACCTATAGAATTCTTTCAAAGTCTTTCTTACATAGATTGTATGAGTCTGGACAGATTCAGATGTTGGTTGGCAGAGGCGTACAGATGCGAGGCAGATTCCTACTTTGATTGTGAAAACATATAATAGCAAAGAGTATAAGAAGACTCAAAAAAAGGGAAAAAAATATGGGCTTGTGACTAACTCACTGATTAACATTCCTTCCCCCCACACAAGACTGACAGAATAATCTAGCCCCCGTTAAAATCCTTATAAATTTTATATTCTTGAAAAACACATACCACATACAGTACAGGAACCAGTCGATGGAATGAGGCAAAAAGATAAAAAAGAGAGTACATACAGTCTATACAGTGCTTGGATCTTGAGTTGTGACCGAGATTCTTTCTGTGTAGACTTGGACAGGAACTGTGGATGTAGCCTTGGAAACACAAGCAAGTGGGCTACGGGAAAAAAGGGAAAGAAAAAAATGGCTTCATGGCTAAGGGCCCCCAGGAAAAAGCGGTTGCTAAGTTTGCCTGTGCCATGGGCCAACCATGCAGTGGAAACAGAAAAAAAACATGTCTGCAACATAATACAAAAAACATGAATGTGATCCACACTTAGAAAGCAGAGGATAGTTTCCCTCTTTTTATAACAGCACAACCCCGAGTACCATCAGCACAACCCCCTCCTCCACTTTCTGTTAGCATTCCAAAACAATCTCAAATATTAATAATTCAATCAAACATACTGAATGGATGACTGCTGCTCATGAGTATCTGTCTGGTAGGTGATGTTTGTTGGTCTTAAGGTGTAAACTATGTCTACTTTATACTTGTGTCATAGACAAGATGTTTAACTGTGAACCATTTTAAACCTTTCCTCTCATGTCTGCGTGTAATCAGAACCTCATTCAAATAGGTGTGCATTTAGTTTTCCTCCAGTTCTTCAGGCTGAAGGAGCATTAGAGAGGATCGGAAAAAAGAAAATCTCTTTTTAGCAGACACAATGTGTAATTTACAAGTGGCCTCTGTTAAATGCAGTGCTAGAGTACAGGAACAATGTCAGCCAGTGTGTGTTCAAGGTTTAAGGACTGTTATGTAAAGTGACAAATTAATTAAAGATGAACACCACATAGGCAGCTTTTTTTTCATGAAGTGTCTTATTTTGTGACTGTAGCATTAAGGGAGAAAAAAAGAGTTGAGTACAGTGATATTATCCACTGTCCTAAATCCAGTCTCCTGCAGTGTGTGAGTAGACAGGTTTACTTGTGCATCCTTGTGGCTTCTCGTAAAAGGACATGCGACCATACCTGCACCTTGTGCGTGTGTTTCAAGGGTATATTACTTATTCTAAAGACTTTTTTTTTCCTATCTTCCAGCCCTCCCTCAGTGGGTCAGAATGATTAATGATACTCAGATGGATAGTGGAGAGAAGCTCCAATGGGAGTGCAAGGCCATAGGGAGGCCCCGGCCCACCTATCGCTGGCTTCGTAATGGTTTGCCCTTGACGTCCCAGGTACACTTCTTGCTGTACCTTCTCCTTTTCTTGATTGTACCATGAGACATCTGAATTATTCCTATGACGCTACACTTTTACTTTATGCAGAAGTTCCATTTATAGCATCTCTATGTTAAAATATGATGTTCCCTTGATTATTTTTCTTCGTTGTTTCAGGGCCGGATTGAAATAGTGAATGGAGAAATGACCATTAACAAAGTCCAGCAGACGGACTCTGGAATGTACCAGTGTGTTGCAGAAAATAAATATGGAGCCATCTACTCCAATGCTGAACTCAAGATATTAGGTAGTTACACATTTTGACAAACAACTGCGCTAAAGAAAGTTATTATTGTGTAAATTTTATGAAGCACCTGTTCTTGCAACCAAGTATAAAATTTTTGATACCCTGCACAAAAATACAATTGCAAGGCCAAGTGTTGGTATCTGAGAAAAAGCTACCAAATGACAGGTAAAGGATATTGAAATGCAAGCGGGAACATTGAACTGTGAGATGTGCTGATTGCCAATCAATGGTCCCTGATTTAACCCAGGCAGTGGACGACATGAATAAAAGAAGAACCCTCATGGTTAGATTCAATGAGGCGTCTGCACCCACCAAGTTGAGGAGAGTCAGGAACAGTTCTGCATTACTCTGAGGAGAATAAAAAAAAGCAATGACTTGTACATATAGATTTATACTAACAGGAGCAAACACCAGAAGAGAGACATCAGTGGTTTCTTTGATGGAGTTTAATGACCGTATTAAGGTTTTATCTGTGCCCTTTTGTTTGGCATCAAAGCACAGCCTACATCATAGTCCCCTTCACTTAAACATACTACGGCATCACTTCCAACGTGACTTTTATCAGGTATTTATTACTTAGTGTTTGTTATTAATATTTGATTACAATTCATCTTTTTAGCTCACAGATTGTGCAAATATTTTTACTGCTTTGGAACAAGTATTTGTATCTTTTTTTTTGCACATGTAACAGCAAAACATGCATCCCGTGTACTTGGAAATAAAAGGACAGTAAAAGCAAAAGAAACTGTGCTCTTCAGACTTAAGGCTTCAGGCTAAAAGCATAACAGTCTTCCTGAATGGCTGTCCACTGTTCTGTGTTGATGCACTATTTTCTCCTTGTCATCTTCCATACTGGGACGCATCTGGTGACACCCATTCCCCTTTCGTGTTTCCCCAAGGGACAGTTTGATTTACTGTCTGTGTGACATGCCCTTTTTCGTGGGGGAATATGTGGCATTTTGAAAATCTTACTGCAAATGGACAAAGTTTTCTTGTGGAAGATCTATAAAATGTTCATTCGTAGACTTTCAGTTTGAAATCCCAGTGGAAAAAAAACAAACCCTTTGTAGCTGATTTTAATTTGCGGTCTTTTCTGAAGAGTTAGAAGTTATAGATTTTAATAAGCTTTATCAGAGCTGACAAGGAGGTTCCTCTGCCTTCCTCCTCAGAGTCACAGTCACAATGATGATATTTAGAAGCTGGTGATGAATGTTTTCATAACCAAACCCCCCAGGCATCTCTTCCCTGTGACCTGTGCTCTGCGGAGATGTCCACAAGCAAACACTATCAGGACAGATTACATGGCTAATAACAGCCTGCAGATGAGCGATCACTGGAGGCTACATAGGGGCAGCGGCAGGCCTCGTGCCCGTGATCTTGTCCCAGATCCAGCTCTTCTGGGAGGGTGGCGAGTGAAGCAATAAGGGGTACTGAGCTGCCACCAGCTGCAGGCTGCTCTGATTTTGATTAAAACAAATACTCACAGCAACTGCTCTGTTTTCTGCTGCTTTCCATGTCTGGAGGGACCTCTGCCACTCAGGCAACTACTCAGGCTCAAAGACACAAGTGTTACTGGGAGAGGGGTCAGCCCTTAGCTACAGAGGGGATTGAATTGTCATTGTATGTAATGTCACCTATAAAGCATCACTCAGGATTTGAATAATCACAGCTGACAGAGCCCTGCAGCCTGTAGATGGCCTTGATGTGTAATACAGTTTCATACTAGTAACACATCAACTGAAATCCTGAAGCCCTGTTAAGACCATTACTGCTTATTTCAGATTCTTCAGCGAGACCTTAATTGTTCAAATTATTTGTATTATGTATTTATTTTTCACTCAGGCATTAGGGTTAAAAATGGGTTAAAAACAATTTTAATATAAGCAGTAAAAATCATCCAACCATATCATCATTAACATGATGACAGTTATTCAGTAATTAAGCTGCATAACACAATGCATTTATGCAATTGTGGTGGATACCGAATTAGCGCAGAATTAAGTCTAAGCATGACATTATACAGCCTATGAGAGCATGTTTAGGCTGATGCATGTATAGAAGTATTAGTTGCAATACTGTGAAAAATCTAGTTATTACATTAAAGTCAGTAAGCATTTTGATCAGGAATTAAGAGTCGTGATGTGTCAATCTGAACCCTCTAGCAACTGGAATTACACAGTTGGAGACCTGCTAAGTTCATCACTCTGTTTCATTTCAGCAACCGCATAATGAGTAAAACTGCAGAAAGGTTTTTTTTTTTTTAATACTCAGGGGCAGAAGGACTCTTAAACAAACTCAGACTCAACAAACAGAAATAGGCCAGTCAAGTTGTGAGAAGTCATTCATGCAATTAGCAAACACTGTGACATGACCCTTTCATCAGTGTCATTTTCCATTGAGCTTATAGCACACATTTAGTTCTTGGTAGGCTCTGTGCTGGAATCAGCTGCTGACATTTTTATACAAGGCAGCAGGGTTTTTATTTATCCTAGTGTGTATGACAAAAAAAGTTAAGAAATTAAAAGAGGTGAATCATCTTCACTATTAGACCTTTAAGGCTTCATTTGATTCAGAGTTTGATCTAAAAATAGATCAGTGATGACACATCTTGTATCTTCTTTTCTTCCTTTTTTTCTTTAAAGTACACCCTTAATGTTGTGTGTCTTTCTTACACAGCATCTCCACCTGTATTTGTCCACAATCCCCTGCGGGTCATTGCAACACTTGGAAAAGATGTATCACTAGAATGTAAACCCAAAGCATCACCCAAACCGCGGATAACATGGAAGAGAGGAGACAGAAGGATACAGCCAAACAAAAGGTACAGCGACTCCTCCAAAGCATTATGTTTTCCTCTCAAAGTAGCTTTTTACATACCACATATTTCTTTTTGCTTGTGTCACTTGAATTGTGCTTGTTTATAAAATGATTCCAATACACGGAGTTCTTAATATGTGTGAGAAAATTCTCTGTTTACCTGCTGTTTTGTGAAACCAAAAAGCTTAAAGGGATCCAGCAAGGACACTGCAGTGGTTCAGGTGTTGTTCAGTGCAAAGATGGGCATGAGGGTAAAATCCTAGTCTAGATTCTCTTTTATAACGTTTCAGTAACAGCAAAGAGTGAGTTCTTAGTAACAAACTGCATGTTTTGCCATTGATGAACCTTTTCTAGATGAGGTATTCAGATGGAAATGACAAGTGTGGGCTGAAACTTTGAGATAAAACTTTCCCTGTCATTGATCTCCAACATTGTTAGAGATATTAAAGACATAGACATAGATACTTTTATGGAGATGGTACTGTATAGTAGATTTCCACTTAATAATTGCACAGGATGTCATCATAACAGTCAACCATCTGCACTGGCAGTTACTGGCACTTAAAAATAAGAGAAAAGTGCAGACAAAATCACATCACTGAAGTACCGATGTGCCGCTTACTGTGCATCCAAAATAGCAACATGTTTGAGGGTGTGTTTCAGTGTGTGCAATAAAACCCATCAAATATTTTAGACTTCTAGGAAGAATTCTTTCTTGCTGTTATCATTTGGATAAATGGTGCACATTTTGTTTGTGGACAGCAATAGTTTTACTGGACTGCTTTTTTTTGAAGAGTATGACAGTTTTTTTTATTTCCTGTGCACAGTTAAGAACAGAGAATATCAAAAGAAAGCTAATTGCTCTGTAAAATATGTAAAGAGTCATGAAATATTTGTCTCTTACAATATCTTTATATTGTTTTTCATCATGGCGTCATGGAAAAAATGCAAGTGTTATCATTCCAGCTCAGGCCCATGAGGAATTGTGTACATGTCTTGTTGTAACACATCACAGTTTCATTACTGTAACTGAAATGAAGTGTCACAACTAAAATAAAACACCTTAGGTACTGGCAAAGCTCAGGAGACTCATCCTCCACCACACCTCCCTCTCGGGGAATTTAGACTGTACAATTTCATTTGGAATTCACATGCAATTTGATGCATCATCTTTTATGAGAAAACTCTCCCCGTTGCACCTACGGGGGGCTGAGCGGGGCGAGGGTCCATCCGTCAAACTGAGCGACACCTCTGAAATTATCAGTCACTGCTGAGCATCCCAAGTTTTGAGTGAAGGATCAGGACCTTTATTTATCAGCCAAGATTCAGCGGTCTGTATGAAAAGGCAGTAAAAGCAGCCTTGATGCGAGGCTGTTATGGAGTGCATCACTCCTTCAAACAGGCAGCGACAGATCTGCGTGCCTCTAACAGGTGGAAGGAAACCCAACCCCAGGAATTAGTTAATTCCACAAAATGCAATTTAATTTTTAATTAAACAAAAACTGGTCAGCAGAGGCAATTTTTTTCTCTGTTCTATAAAAGAGCTGGCTTCAGTAGAACTGATGGATGGTGGTAAGTTAGTGAGTGTGTTACCTTAAAAATGGTGATTCATGACCCTGGTTTGTCTGGATCTGATAAAGCCTTTGAGGTATTTGTCAAACCCTTGCAAATCTATTTTTCGGTGTTGTCGGCACACGGCGAGGAGAGATTCATACCTGCTAAAACACCTTGATCTTGTTTTTATCTCCAGATAAAGTTGTGTCTTTGGATAGCAGAAAATTGTTCGAGAAATATTGGCGAAGCACTTAGTTAATCTCTTTCCCCCAGAGTCATTTATTATTCACTGTTAAGTGCTGCCATTATATATGTATGCAGTAAAATTTTTTCAGAATCTCAAAGAATACATTCGGTGTAGCTTTTCTCAAAGACTCCTCTTAAGTCTCTATGAATAGAGCTTTGATACAACATAAGACCAGTTCAAGTTTGACTGTGATAGGGTTCTTTTTGGCAGTTTAAGAGTACCATAGTGACAAATAAACTTGATAACAAAGAATGAGTAGGGTGTTGACACTCAAATAGAGATTAACCTTGCGAAAGGGAGATTTTTATCTGAAAAAAGCCGAAATAAACAGGAGGAGTCGTGCATTTTGGCCAGGGTGACTCCTAAAAGGATTTCTGTCATTACCTATAGTAAAGAGTGTATGGATGGAAAGACGTTCTATTCTTGGAAGAACAGAGGAGGAATCGAAACAGCTTCGCGTTTATCTGTCATTGACAGCTGTGCTGACTTAATGAAGGTTTGTAATTAACATGGATTTCCGCTAATGTTCCAGGCTTTTGTCTCTTAAATAGAAAGTATTAATCCCATTAGTTTGAAAGTATGTGCCAGGCTCAATTGAAACCCACAGACTCTTTGTTTAAAGAGTCTGTGCATAATTTGAGAATTTTTATAAAATTGTGAAATGTTTAATGATGTATGAAACGCTACTGATTACATGTGTAAAAAACGAGTATCCAGTAGCAGTCTGTTTGATTTCACCTCAGAAAACCTCGCCTCGGACTGAAAAATGTCTAATTTTCAAATGCTATAGGTTAGCGATCCTAATGTTTCTTTGAAGCTTGAATTGATTTGCATATTCTGTATACCCAACTGTCCCTATCTTGTCCTTTCTGCCTCAGTGTCCTTGTCGGATGTGGATTTCCTCCCTAATTTGAAAAATGTCTCCTGGCTGCAGATTGCTTCTGAATTGTCTATGTGTGGCAAGATTCAGTCATGCCTTCATGAGTTTCTTTTAGCCAATTTCAATCACCCTGCTCATGATGAAAGAGCTTAGCGTTGTAAATATAAATGCCAAACTATACGAATTAAATTAAAAGAGGGCAGTGCTTCAAAGTCCCACATCATTTCCATTGTTTGATTTAGAATGAAATTGATTTTCTAAAAAAAAAAATAACTTATCAAAAAAAATGTTCGTCCCCACGTCTGTAGGCAATGCTGGAATTAATCACATACATATCTCTATTTTTTTTTTTTAAAAAGGAGGGGTTTACGTTGAACACGGAGGGGGAGGGGAATGTCTCAACATAATCCACAATACTTTACTTTTACATGATTTCTGCTCTGGAGCCATCTGCTCACACACCTGCTTCCACTGTTCTTCTATCCTATACTATCTGATGTCAAGCACTTAATTTTCAAGCTGTTATTTTCAAGTCAGAGTGAAATGATAATAGGCTACCATATTGCCAGTGTCCTTCAGCTGGATAAGAGGGCTACTTATGAATGCAGGCGTGGCGCTGTTTTTTTTCCTCTCCATTGCATTTGTTTCTCCCAGGAGAACAGGTCGGTGATATGCTCATCTTGGTTTGACAGCTTTAGCTTTAGATTCATTGAATGGAGCGATTTACAGCTTGGTGACAGGTTGGTTTCATGCCAAATGCAACATTTATTTAGATTTATAGAAATACTGATGCAGAAGAAAAAAAACAATACAGCTTCTATTGATTGTTTTGTGGTGTTTTCCACTAATTTGGTGCGGGGGTTTTTCTTTTGGTCCTGTAATTACTCCAATGGCAGCCTGCTGTGTAGCAGGTACACTGCATCCCTGTACCCAAACAGAGAGTCAGAGAAACACTGTGTTTCTCTGTTCTTGACATCAAATACTTTGGTGTCACTTTTTCCTTTACTGAATGTCTGTCCCCATTCCCTTAATCTGTATCTTAAACGCCATCTGTGTTTAAATCCTGTTGAAGATAGGGCTTCTTAGTGGTATCTGTACATCAGATTCATTACCACATTTAAATTATTGACTGATCTGCGCAGAATAGGGTTTGTTTTCCTGCTCCCTCAGTGAAGGTTACACAACAAACGCAAACACTACTCTTGACTTCACATTCCCAAGTCCTCTGAGCTTTTTTTAACACAAACAACTTACTGTCAGGACACTCTTTGTCCTTCAATTCAGTGATAATAGCCCGCTAGCTGTAAACACAATTGTACTTTATGCTTTTCATTGGAATCTCTGGTGAATGATTATTTCAAGATCTGAGCAATTCATTTTAGCTTCTCCTTTATCATCCCTTGAGAATCTTGCTATTCTTGTGGCTGACACAGCCACCACGCGTGAACCTGTAATGCAACTGTTCGTACGTGAATTTGTTCCTCATACGAGTATTGATTTTTGTGTGCGTTCTCACAGGATTATGTTGTTACGGAACAACACTCTGAGAATTGTTAACTCCAGCCGAGCAGATGAGGGGAACTATGTGTGCCGGGCAGAGAATCTGTTTGGCTCGGCAGAGATGACTGCCATACTGTGGGTAAAAGGTAAGTGACGCCCTGGGGGCCTTTATTTTCTGCCAAATTAGCACAAGTCGGCCACCAGTAAACACTCCCCAATGTCATTTTTTTCCCCCCACCTTTGCTCGGGTGCCAGGAAATTTATTGTGCTTGCTCAACCGTGAACCAAGGGCTCTCACATTCAAGAATCATATTACAAGGACACACTTTAGCAGTAAGGGCTTCTGTCTGAAAAGTACTAGACACACAGTCTAGATCAGAGCTAAGCAGGATATTTATCTGACAAAGGTGAGTGTTTTTGCCAGCGTTTAGGGTTCTGATGATTGTTCTGGCTGGGATGTTACAGTCAAATGCAGCTGCTTGACGCTAGCTTTGGGTTAGCCTGAGGTGACAGTGTAGCAGCTTTGTGCTTCCAGACGCCATGCGTGTGGAGCTCAGCCCAAGCAGAGTGGAGGTGACTGTGGGCGAGAGCGTGGTGCTGAGCTGCAAGGCGACGCATGACACGTCACTGGACGTGGCTTTCCACTGGTTCTTCAACCAGAGGCCAATCAACTTTCAGCAGGATGGGGGCCACTTTGAATACATCCAAACAGTAAGAGCCCGAGTAAGAGCAAAAGTAAGACTACCAGTAAATTTATCATATTGCTTATGATCCTCTCTGTCTATCTATCTATCTATGTACCTACCTGCCTGTCTATCTATCTCTGTCTTGTGTTGGTCTCTGATTGTTATCTATTGCAGCTCTATCTATCTGTCTTTTGTTCACCTGTTAAGATTGAACAGATGCCTCTTTTGTTTTGGTTTATTTGTCATTAAATTGTGTGTTGACTTCATTTTTGGTATTAACCTATTTGGTTAAAAAAAAAACGTTTCTTCCCATTTGGACTTTTTATGTAATGATTTTAAGTAGGATACTCATTCATTTCACTAAACTCTCATAATATAAAAGAATCATTTCTGCTTAAGGTCAAACAACCCCTTGTACAACCAAAGACCTGCACTGACTCACATAATCGCGTACATAAAAGCTAGCCCAATGTATCCAATTGCACAAGTGAAATTATATAATTTTTTGAATGAAGTGACTCATACTGAATTTGTAAGGTAGTAAGGGTTTTAAAAAAAGTCAGCACTGATTTTGAATTACTCCTAAATTGACACACTTTTATTGAGAATATTTCTATTTCTGAATGCATTTTACTGCATTTATAGACATGTAATTTGTAACTTACTACTATAATTTTTCTTAAAAAGTAAAAAAAGTCTCTGCTGAAGAGTCTGAATTCTGAGGAGTCTAATAGTACTGATTACTTATGTTTGATTATCTGTTCAGCTTCAGTCATCCAAAGTAGATCACTAGTAAATAGATTACTCTTGTAGTATTAAATGTGCTATATTAATGAATTACAGAGTTCAAGGACCCTCTGACATAAATTTTATATAAATTCTCTAGGAAAATTCAAAATACAAGTAAACAAAGATACCTTTACCATTTGTGTCTCTGTATCATTAAGGTTTCATTAGTAACATTACCATTCACTGTCACCTTTTAACCGTTTTTTTTATTTCTACTTGACCCTTTCTGACCTCCTTTGTTTTAAGTGCTCCTTCCTGTGTTTTTTTTCTTCAGCCCTCTGGTGTTATTGTAAATTATGTTTTGTACAACAAATGCAAATTGTTCTCTCTATTCTTCTCATTCTGCATTCAAAAAAAAATATATTTATAGAAATGGTAAATTTACCCGTCATTATTTATATCCTGTTTTATTTATCCATTGGAACATAAAAAGGAAATTCAAATTTTAGATATTAAACCTGTTATTCTAGGCACTAAATAGTCTAAGGCTTGTTTTTTGTGTTAACTTTCAACAAGATTCATTTATTTTTCATATTTTTACAAAACAATAGCTTATTTATACCCTATTTGTAATATAAAAGAAATCGTTAGTGTCTAAGCCATAAAATGAATTAAAAAACAAATTTGTTCAAGAGTAGGGACTCCTGCTTATGTCCTATTCCTCCATCAGCAGTGGATGTTAAAATCACATCTGTCCTGTTGTGTCCTCTGCTGCTACCCATACTCAGGAGAGAAAGTATTTGCAGTGACAATCCTTTACAGGCACAATAGATTCCTGACCGATGCATGGTGTGTAATTTTAATCAGGTTTCGTGCTAAACAGCTGCCTGTAGACCTTGAATTATTTCCAGTCTTGCCTGAGGCGTTTCTCATTTCAGCAGAGAGAAAATACAGGGGAGCTGAAGAATGTAGCAGCAAGCAAGCACCTGAATTAAACAGGAATCTCTCAAGCCACATGAGCCTCTACAAGATGTAAAGGAATCACACTTTTTTGTGTCAAGCACATTTAGACTCACTTAATACCTAACTTTTTTTTATTCTTTTTTTGCCCAATTGCAGCAGTCTTCCACAGTGGATCTGATGATTAGGAGCATCTTATTGAAGCATGCTGGGAAGTATGGGTGTCGTGCCCAGACCAGTGCCGACACTGTGTTTGCAGAAGCTGAACTTCTTGTTCGAGGTGAGCTGTTTGTGTTTCAGTGTATCACTACACTTTGACGTTTCATACACTTTTGAACTGGACCAACAGATTTCATGTTATTGTAGTAAATTATTCTTGGATAGCAGAGTGGAACTAAAGAATGTGACAATTACCAGGGTTTTTTGTGGGGGGGGCGATTTAAAGCTGTGAAATACAGTGAAATAATGTTAATGTTTTCAATGAATCTAGAAAATGAGCCCCCAATTTGTTGAAGAGCAGCAGTTTGGGAAGTGAGAGTATCTCTTATCTCTAATGTGTGAATTAAATCAGACATTAGAGATTCGCCCCTGTTGGAGACAATTGAACAATGACGATTTCAACATTATTACCCCCTTTTGACCATCTTGACTAATTTCTCGTAGTCACTGTCAGTATGGTTGGACAGACGGTCTGTCTGCATGAACAAGTTTAATATGTGCTGTTAAACAGATTGCCTGAAATGTCTGGTGATTACATTGTGTGGCTGCTTCTGTTTGTAGCTGATAATCTAACATAACAGTTATTATCTACACAGATCCTGTTTTGTTTTAGCTGCCTTTTCAAGGAAATATTATACGCATTATAAAGCTGTGACTTCTCATATGCGTTCTTTTGAAATTACATGACAGGAACTTTATAAAAGCAGCCATGCAACCAAAACTTAATTGATTTTGGGTTTTTGTTAATGTCTGTCTGCATAAGTAAAACTTACTGAAACAAAAATATTGTACAAAAATGTTATTTGAATAAATGAACTCAAGTACATTGTGTTAAATAAAATTCTTATGTTTTTTTATACACATTAGATGTTACCAATGAAATAGCAGTGGAAGAAACTTTACTTTTCACTGTATATTTCAGGTAATTTTTCAGAGTCATGTGATATATCTCTATTACAGGAATATACATATTAATTTATCGTGACATTAGCTTCGGTCATACCATTTGCAGTATAGTATTTCCTGTAATTAATGATTGTCATTTAACATTAATCACTACTACAGGGGAGGATTTATGCCATGGTGTTGAGCACACGAAAAAGAAGCTGCTGTTCCTATAGTGACACAAAATGCATCTTAATGACCTGAAATGCAAATGCACCTTTCAGTGCAACCTTCTAATGGGCACTTTTTGGGGACACAGTACATTGGTTTTCACGGAGCACACCAGCTGCCAGCTTTTCATTTACAGCTGTTCCCCCTTGAGTCCTTAGACGTTTGCTGCACTTGCAGATTACATTTACTTCTGAAGACTGAGGTAAACATATGTTCAGCTGTATTAAAACACAGGAAGGTCTACCACACAGTCATGCTCAGCAGAACTGGCAAACAGCCTTCGAAACCCCAAAAAAGGAGGCCTCAGTATCCTTTAATCAGCATGTAATCCTTGGCAACAGATCTGTGCCAACCCGAATCCTGGTTCAGTTTTGTATGTCGGGTTTTTATCTGTTGTTTGTTTGTGCAAAGATTACAACAGAGAATTGATGGCGTCAGCATATGCATACAGCTACATTTACTTCTCACTGTTTGCATGGGTTCATCCATTAGTCTGTCTAATAACAAGGATGCATGAGAAAGATGTCACAAAATGGACTAGCTTAAAGTTGTTACAAACAGAGAGTTTGTTTTTGCTCCTACCATGTATTGTGACATTTCTGAAGCATGAGTGGTTTGGCCGTTCAAACCGGTAATTTAATCTCTCTGTCCTTACCCTCTTTCCACCAGGTCCTCCTGGACCCCCTGGAGTGGTGATAGTGGAGGAAATCACAGATACCACAGCCACCCTATCCTGGACACGTGGCCCGGATAACCACAGCCCTATCAGCACCTATAATTTACAGGCTCGCAGCCCATTTTCATTAGGATGGCAAACTGTCAAAACAGGTAATCAATAAGAAGCAAATTGCAGCAGCTGGATGTGCAAGGCTAATGTGGGGCAACACACAAAGGCCTAAGTCATGTAGAGAGATGGTGAATCTGCCCAACTAGAGCAAGGGGGGGCAGTCTAAACCCCCATAATAACTGCTTACACAATCAGTAGGTAGAAAATCAGAAATCTCATTCTAAATGTTACGGATCAGTGTTTCACACTGATGCTCTGCACCAAACTCTGACCAAGACTTTCTTCTCAAATGCCCCCTCAAAAAGTTGAGATGCAGCTCTCAGTTCAGCTGTCATTTCATTCTCTGAACTTGGCCGTTGTTCAAGAGAAAAAGTAATTTGAGCCTATATTAAATGTCATTGCTTTGAATTTTGTTCGGTGTCATATCATCTTTGAGTGGGAAATTAACCTTTTGGACTTGAATTATGAGACTTATTCATGTTCATTTAGTGTAAATGCACTTTCACTGCTTAAAAAATAAATTAGCCCTTTTTTTCTGTACCTTGACAGAAAAACCATCAATAACAATTACTTAGCATTAAAGGATGAAGGCCTTCTGAGCAGGGTGTGTAATCCATCTTAATATGCCGTGTGATAATAATGGCATAGTTTAAGGTGTGATAATGATTCATCCCTGCAGATATATAAATCAGACTTTGTATACACCCTTCTTACATCACGTTTGTTCAACCACATTTAATTCGATAAAGCACAATTAGGACTCTGTGATGTATTGTCAGTGTTGAACTTGTTAAGATTAGCATAAGGGGATTGGGCTTTTAGCTCCCACTCCTTGCAAACACAGTTATCAGCTCATGTTTGAAGAGCAGCTTGCTTGACAGAGTGGTCTCATTGTGAGCTGCTTTGGATGATAAGAATGTAAGCTCTACTGATTCAATGAATGTTGGATTAGTTAACACACAGAGACCTCTGGTTCATTTGTGACATGGATATGCTTTTAGTCAATGTTTGTTTGTTGCTGCAGGTTCAATATTGACAAAGCTTGATTATTGCAGGCCTGAAGAAACCACATTAGCTATTTTACATGCTTGTAATTCCGTTCAAAATACATTCATAAAATTTGACTTTTTTCAGTTTTTGTAATATAATTACTGAGCTTGCTAAGTCTTCTGTAGATGCTATGAAATTGATTCGAATTAGTCTTCCTCTGTTTAATGAGTTGTGCTTCCAAATGTGCTCTGCAGCTGCTAGTAAGCTGCTTTTAAGACATCAAAACAACATCAAGTACCAGGTTTCAAGTAAAGCATGTATCTTCACCACCTGGTATAAAAGTATGCCAAGTCAGAGCTACTCTGGGAGGAAAGTGTAATCCTGTGCAGTTCATAAGAATTAAGACACTTTTTTGTCTCAGACTCCAGCACGCTGGATTACAAATGAAAGGATGGTTATGAGGTTTGAGTGTCAATTTGCAGCTTTTACACAGATGAAAACAAATTTAGAAGATATCCTCCAGCTCAGGGGCGCCCATTACGCAGATTGTAATCTACCGGTCGATCGCAAAGGTAATGTGGGTAGATCGCATGGCATTAAAAAAATCCATCCAATCCGTGCAGACGGGAAGCTGCGCACGCTATTTCAGAGCAATTCGCAGGTCTTTCCCCGGTTACCATGGAAACAGACAACAAGAAGCAGAGTGACTAATGCGCGAGCTGCCGAGTTGCCCAGTTTATTTCTACTAAACTTCAGAAAGGGTATAAAATGAGTGGGGGCGGGGCTGCAGTGCAAGTCATCAGAGTAAGGTAATGACAAAAAATGTACACAGTTGTATTGTGTAATATGGGTTTATGCTGTTTTGAAGGTACATCAACGCATGCATTTTATAGTGAGTAGATCATTTTGATTGACTCGGTCATTTTATAAGTAGCTTGCAAGCTGAAAAGGTGTAGTCACCCCTGCTCTAGCTTTAGGAAACAGACAAGTTACAGGACAAGTTGACATATTGATGAAGTTACCAGACTATGTCCTCATATTTAATTTACATATAATCATTTCTAGTTATTGACTGTCTGGAGGCTACAGGCTTCAGCAGGCTCCTGGTTTCTTTCCTGGTGATGCTCTGGCAGCCAACCTCACTTTTTGAATGTCTGAGTCTGGCCTTAAGCAGTGAAACACCTGCTCATTTGGTTGATTGAGGTCATGTGACTGGCTTGGCTAGCACCAAACTTCTGCACAAATGTTCAGCCATAAAACAAACTCCCTGACTGCTTTGTCTGCTTGTTTGGCATTATTGTTTCTTAGCAGGGACTTTGTACTCAAAGTTCTGTGAATCCTACAGTCTTCATTCTCAAACACCTTTACAGCCGAACATTGGCACACAAGACAGTGTGTGTTTTATGTTTTTACACACTGTGTGTAATCAGAACAACAGGGGCTGTTGTGCGGTGCTTGTTTTAAATAACAGCACTCTTTTCTGCAGACCCAGACCCAGTAACAGGGGACATGGAGTCCGCCATGGCTGTGGAGCTCAACCCATGGGTGGAATACGAGTTCAGGGTGGTGGCCAGCAATGCAATTGGGACCGGAGATCCCAGCGCACCATCAAGAGGAGTTAGGACCAAAGAAGCAGGTAATTCCTCTAAGCCGTCAATGTGGGAAATGCACTACGTATAAGCCCCATTTTGACAGACATAATCATCCATCCAGGAACTTATTATAGAGTATATTGAGAGCAAATTCCAGCTGATGATTTATTATAGTTAGAGAGCTTACAGTTGCTGTAGACCCCACACACCTCTTCACGAACATGTAATATTCCCATTGTTAATATACTCAAATTTAATGGGCAAGAAGTTGAAAATAAGCTGCTTACATGAATTTCAACAAGTTTGGTGTTTCTGCTAATGCAGCCGGTCCCTTAATGCCCTGAGGCAAAGACACAGCAGAATACACTCTTAATGGTGGGCAAAAATTGACTGAGACAGGCTGGATTAAGCTCGCCGCTCCACTAACTGCTCATTTCTCATCTATAAAACGTAATAATTACAAAGGTCATTGGTCATTTGGAAGTGGCTTATTTAATCTGCCCTATCTCTTCAGCATAATTAACAGACTAATTACTGTTTCTACACACAGTTGTGGTGATTCATCCTTAAAGTTATTATCTGTGATCCAAATGTCAACAAAAGGGTAAAAAATTCACAACATAGCACTGGAATCTTTTATCACTCTCGTTTTGATTGACAGGTATTTTAATGCAACCACAAACACAAAGTGACAGCTGATTTTTTTATGTTTTCTGATGCTATTAAAGGCTTGTGTATTTGAGTGTTTTAAAAAATATCAACATTATTTAACTGTTATCATTTTTCCAAAAAATAATTTTGGAAAAAAATTGATAATTTTTGCAATCTTTTCATTTTTTAAATTTTTGACATTATATCTGTAAATCAGACATAAATGTCACTTTTATTAGGTTAATTTAAGAAACTAGACTTCTGTCTGGAGGTTTGTGCGTTTTAATGTGTATTTTTTTTCATCTCTCTCTTTAGGCTTTAAAAACATGATGAAGTGAGTTTGTAGTGTTGGGTCACTGATGAAGTGATAATCTCTCTGTTTCGTACAGTCCCATCAGTGGCACCAGCGAACGTCAGTGGAGGGAACGGCCGCAGGCATGAACTGGTCATCTCATGGGAGGTGGGTCCTCTGCTAGACTCCTTCTGCAGCACAGGCATAGCAACACGTGTGAAAAATACAAATGTCAAGTGTGTCTGGTGCGTTAGTCCAGCAAACTCAGTGATTGTATAAACTGGAGTTGATAAAATATTTTTTGGACTCTACTCACATTTAAAAATAATCTTTGCAGTTTTCCTATCTGTGACTGTCAATGAGACGTTCAGACTGTGAAATATTTTTAATACTCCTCAGCAAAGATAGAGAAATATTATGAATCCAATTATGAACATATGTACATGCTGCATCAAAGAGGGCTTAAAGGGAATTAAAATGCAAGATGCTCACTTTACAGAGGATTTTCTAAAGGAACACAGGCAGAAACCGCCACAGGTCACACATCAATTTAACTGTAAACAAATTTCCACTTCTAATCATTATTAGGAGTACACAAAATGCCTATTTATAAATCAAAATAGCCTTGACTGTCATTATAAAAAGGATTCCATTAGAGAATTAATTTGTTTCAGTAAAGTGCATGGCTGTGTTGCATTCAGTAAACAGATTTGTGTAAAAATGCTATTTCGTGACCTTTTTAACCAAGATTATAGTTTTTAGAGGAGATGCTCAATAATTTTGTTGTTTTCTGTTTACTCAAGGTAATGGGACACAAAAGGCAATAGATATTGTTAAAATTTATGACAGAAAATATGACATTAACATTGACTTTTACAACTAAAATTAGATAAAGTAAGATAAAGTATGAAAAGTATATACATTTTTAATTACAAAAAAACAAAAGCATGTGTCATATCAGTCAGTCAGCCTTGACCTGGACAAAAATGTCCTATGCAGTGTTATTTCTATTTTGTGTTTTATAAAACAAAAGACCATAAGAAACCAAAACGTAAAGAAGGAACAAGTTGAGGTATAAATTTAAAATAAACAATTAGATATTATCTTAATTATAACCTAAAACAACATAATAAGAAGCCTCTAAGGTAATTTCATTATGTGATTCATGTCATTTATTTCTAAGCAATGAACACCTTGATCCTGTAAGCCAGTGTTTTTCAATGTGTCCTTTGAATCCTCTGAAACACAGCGGTGCCTGTGGAATTGAAAACTCTGGACATAAAACACAGAATGATGATCATTTTTTATGGTTTTTGCATGATTTAATATGGGAAGGAACCTACAGGCTGTAAATATTCTTCATTTACCTTGAGAAAGTATGACTCACCAAGATTAAAAATGTGACAATAAATCTGTATGTTAAGGGAATTTATCATCCACCAACCTCTGAACAGGAACATTCCTGAAGCCACAGGATTAGATTGAAAACTGGTGATGTAACCTAAGAAATAAAGAAACAAGCCTACTAAAAGCAGATTTATTTTAAATATTCCACACTACTGAGACTACAGCTTTGCCATTGTTCCCTCAGGAATACAGCTGTCACTAAGTAATAAATCCTGCTTGTGAATGTGACTTAATAATCATGTAGAAGCTGCCACAGCATGTACCGAATCATTAAAACCCTCACTTTCTGTTGCCTGGGAATACTTGTCAGACATTATTAAGGGGGACAAAGCATGGTTGATCGACGACACTAGTCCTTGTAGTTCCCAAGCTTAAAAGAAATGATCTAATGGTTTTAAGGTATATATATGATTGTGTTAGTTAACAATCAGTTGCTTTCACTTTAAGTGAGATGTGACAAGTAGCTGCCGTTTGGCTCAGGGTGTGCTGGGGACCTGTGTTTGTGAGCTCTTCTATTCCCTGGACCATCAAAGTGGGATCTAATTAAAACAGAGGGAAAAGTTCCAGCAGCTCATGTGAGACAATGATGAGAGGAGTCTGGAGATGTTCTTAAAATGTAGAAAGGCTGATGTATCGAGGGATTTGCTGGAGTATTTAAGGAGAAGAGTTGAGCAGCATAAAAGGCCAACATTGTCTTTGCTCAGACAACTTCTACTCTATTTATAAATCTTTTACTTTTATACTTTTTTCATGCTGTTTGTGAAGGAAAATCCTGTGCATAATCTCTTTTTATAGAGTTTAATTAAAAAAAAATACTAAAGCTGTATTCTTTTGTTTTGGTTCATAAAAAGTAGATTGGCTCAGAGTCAAGAACATTGTGTTTCAGACTCTGTGTAAAACTTACTGCTCTATAACTTGTTGCATTTAACAAAGCTTGGTGTTTGAGATTGAATCTGCAGTCTAATTAAAACAGTTACGCTGTAATTGAAATGGCCAGTGTTCTCTTGCAAATCTTAATGTGTTGCTTAATAATAGTTGAGTTGAAAAAGCATGCTTGCATTTCCCTGGGTACACTCTCAGGTTAAAAAAGGAGCACACAGTCAGTTCTGTAACATCGGTACCATAGAAGTCCTTTCAGCAGCACAGCTGTAGAGATAAAGGTAGAATAAACCAAGTGCGGGTGCACTGAACTCCTGCCATGACCCCTCTGATAGAAAATGGCAAGAGAGATGCACATTATATCCAGTGAAAGAACACCAAGGTGAAGGCTGTAGTGTCTTGTAAGCCGTGAGGCGGCTCAGGTGAGCGGCCATCATTAGGGCAAAGTGACCTTTTCTCTTTTTGAAAAGAGAGACATGTAAGACCCATCTGCTGCAGTATTCTACATGTTTTTCTTTGACTTGCTCTCACAGTTGAAATATATTTTTTTTATAAATCACATTTTATTAAAAGCTGAATTCAGTGTGCTATATATTAAAAACAATACAAAGTCACAAAACTATGACACCACTGAAAACATGAGCAACATAAATGTAAAAATATAAAAATGAGCTGAGTGTGGAAAGTAAATCAAGATAGCATACATCCAATTTTACATTAAGCATAAACCCTAGCATATAAAAACTTTTAATTTCAGCAAATTCAGATTGAAATACTGTCCTGAGAAAAGAATCTAAAATTGAACCTAATGACTATAGAAGAAAAAGCTGATACCATGCAAGTGTGCACCACATATCTATCTTATTCAACCATTAGCCTAAAAGAATTGATAAGTTTTGAGATTGTAATTTTTATTAGAAGCTGCTGCGTTGTCAGTAGTCAGTTTGTTCCAGTGAGCAGCAACGCAAAATATAAAGTCATCCTTTATATGGGCTTAGATCTAATTCCTTGAACAACTAGACGACCTTCACCTGCTGACTTGAGAGGCCTGATCGTGTCTAAATTTGTGGGCTAGTCTGAGATTTACTGAGGAATCAAGTTGAGTGCTTTATAGACCATTAGCAGGATTTTGAAGGTAAGTCTGCAATGTTCTGGCAGCCAGTAAAGGGAATTCAATTTTAGAGGAATATTTCTTGAAAAATTATGGATTTTCGGGTATATGTACAGATTGTGAGACTGCTACATTTTGAATGAGCTGGAGTCATCTCAGGGATTGTTTGAGCATACTGTTACAGTAGTCTAACCTGCTAGAGACAAATGCATTAACCATTAACTAACAGTAGAGATATAAAAGCTTTAAGTTTTGATGTAATTTTCAAATGATAAAATACTGTTTCTGATATTGTGACTGCCAAAAAGAGATCAGCATCCAAGATAATGCCAAGGTTTCTAAATTGCTTACTGTATTTCAGAGACAACAATGGCAAGAGGGAATGAAGATTTTCTGTTGCTGACTATAAGACCCTTAATATCTCAGTCTTGTCTGTATTAAGATGTAAGGTTTGTGGAAACTCTGCAATTAACATCAGCAATAGGTGTACTACAGTTTACAGAACATTCATTTTCATAAGAAGCTGAAATTTACTATATGTGAGATCTGCATATGAAAGGTAGGATTCAGTATTTTTACTTATGATAATACTGAGCAAGAGCATGTTCTGTTTAAACAACAGCAGCCTAAGGACTGACCCTTGTGGAACCCAAGAGAACATTTTTTATGTCAGCAGATTTAAAGCCACCTATTACCATTAAAAAAAACCCTTTGGGTATCAAAACTAGGTAAAAATGAAAACAGCTAAGCTGATCACACCATACAACCTTTCAAGCAAATTCTCACAATCAGCAGCATCAAAAGCAGCAGTATAATCCAACAATAAAATAGTTTTTGTTTTTTGTTTTTTGTTTTTTCTGAGTCCCTGTTGGTCTTAGGGTTCTGTGCTGTGATTGATCTAAAACCCATCGCATATATTTTTATATATATTTATATATTTTTTTATTCGAAGAATATAGTTTCAAATGTTTTTGTTTTTATACAAATTCTTTGCTTAATGAAAAATTAGGAATTGGTCTGTAATCATACTTTGAATTAATCACAGATGGACTCAGGTTGTTTTTTTATGACAGCAGAGAATCAGGGAAAAAGTCAGACTACAGAGAACTGTTAATGACATTTTTCATGATATTTCTTAGTTGATTAAAGTCAGCTTTGAAAGATTTGGAAGGGATGCAGTCAAGGTGACAGGTGTAAGACTTTAGGCACTGAATTATTTCATCCAGGTCACTGGATTTAACAGGTGAGATGGCAGACATTGAGCTCATGGCAGTTAATCGGTAATGAACATGAGGCAGGGCTAGATGTACTGCAGCAGGAAATTACTATATTATCTCTAATATGAGAGACTTTTTTCTGAAAACAGAAAGCAGCAAATTCATCCCATTTGATCAGAGAGAAAAACTCATTAAAGGTTTGTCAATTAACATGAATGGGGATAAGGCATTATTCTGATTATTGTTAATTAACTGAGAAATATAGGACTGTCTAGCAGATTATATATCTTTTTATTATAATAAAGTGTGATTATATAGATCTCAATACCAGCTTATAATTTGTTTTTTTTTTCACCATTTACATTCAGCTCTACTGCAGTCTCCTTTTGCCATGCCTATTTTTCCCTGTTTTACAAGAAATCGCAACATGGAGAACAGCTGTTTCTGCATTAGCAAGGCCTTTACATCAGACAAGGTCAAAAATTCCATAAAGTACTAAGCTGTTTTCTACCTGAGTTGTTGCCATTATCAAGACGGGTAAAAAAATATCACTTGAAATGCTATATTAAATAACATTTACCAAATTCTTCCAGAAAACGCTGTCTCAGTTTAAAAGGATGATGTACTGTAATAAGTGCAACAGGAAATACAGAGATACAGGAGACACAAACCTGTATATGAAGATTTACAGCTTTCAACATCAGCAACCCCCCCTGCTGTTCCTATTAGTCAGGATGCAGTTTGCAATATTGTTAGCAGATGATGTTTCGATCAGCCTCTTATTACCACTTTGATCAAACCAGGTCTCTGTCAGCAGGATGTACTTCACTTTATGTGAGCTGAAATGATGTCATTAACAATGGAAGTCTTTTAGCTGGAGATCTAACATAAAGCAGTGCAAGATAGAGAGTGCAGGGAGAAGTATTTTTCGGGTCAGACAGAGAAGACCTAATGTGTACAAGATAGCTAGATCTCTTAGAATTTCTTCTCTCTTTTTGCTTGCTTCTTATTTGGCCTTGATCACTTATTAATTACTACTTTAATGGGAAAAGTACCTGATTTAAGGCATGGAGAGAAAAGAAAGGCCTGTAATGGCACCATGCTGTAAAGGCATTGGAGAGTCTGAGCAGGTAGAGCTTGATAGACCACTTGAACTGTTTCAACAAAGGGGGAAAACCACAGGAGAGTGTCTCAGTCCACTAGGACAAGATTTTTTCTAGAGTTTGAAAAGAACCGCCTGTATGAGTGGAGATTTAAACAAGACAAATGTTAACTCACTGCAACAGAAAATACATACAACCAGTAGTATTAGTTCAACAAATGATGCATGATATAATTAATACAATTGAAAGAGTTTATCAAGGCAAAAATCTCTAAATAATTTGAAATATTGACTATATATAGTGACTATTGACAGATGAAATAGATTATATGGGGATGCCGATTACAGGTACAAACATCCATTATATGTGAATGCAAGGTGTTATTTATTATCTGCCACTAACTCTCCTGATTTGAAGATTTAAGAGAAGTTGTGTTAATTGTCTAACAAGCAGGGCAAAAAGTTCAAATTGATCATCAGTAATAGCACAATGCCTGGTTACAGCTCACTGCATTTTAAACAGAGTCCTTTTTTATTTTGTCGTAAATTTGTTTAAGTATCCAAGGTCTTTCAGTTTGAGGGCACAAACAGGTCCCTATTGCAAAATTTGCTGACACCACTGAAAGAAGGCCAGGTGGGCTGTGTTTTACACAGAGCTGTGTTAGCCAAGCAAGTGATTAAGATGTTGTGAATTTTAAATTTGGTCCCAGCAGAGAGGCACAATGATGATTAACCTTGAATCTCAGAGTGATTCTCACTAAATCCAGGGATGTTTATGAATGTCTGTTTGTAATCTTAATCTTGACCACGGTTGTACAAAACGTGATAAATCTCACACCAAGTAAAGAGGATATTAGTCTGAACTGTTTCCAAGTGGACAGCTTGGCTCACAGCCAGGTTCAGGGCACAGCATGTGCAGAATTACTATGAGCAAAGCTGAGAATTTGCAATTGAGATCAGTTGAAGGATATATTAACAGGGGAACAGCGAACAGATGTGGAAGCAACTGACAGTTATTCTTGTAGTTATTAAGTATGGGAGCCCAACTGCCACTGGGAAGATAACCTTCACACGAGGAGAAGCGGCCCTGAGTGGCACATTATGGGGGATAATGTCCATTCCAGATGGGATGGTGTTTAGTACTAGATCATTTCCTATTTATAACTCGAGTGTCATTAGATTAGCTAGTATAACACAATGACGACCTCCTTACAAATAAATCAGGACCCCATTGGATTAACAATCAAGGGATACTTAAAAGTTACAAAGGACCATGATTGTTGATTGGTAAGACATAAAACCCAATAAAGAGCCTTTACATGCAACTTGAGTATTTTAAGAGAAAGTTTTGCTTTGTGAAAGTATTTTTCAACCAGAATTTTCAAGGTTTTTCTTGATGGCACTCAAAAAAATGTGTATACTGGAGATTTTCAGCTGCGAATCTCCATAAAACTAAGTGTGAACATCATTTAGTCTGCTCGTTATTTTTAGTTTATACATTTTTACAATCAGACAAATTAATTTTAAACATACAGAGTGTACAGTAGTGAAAAATTAAAGTACATCTTAGGAATTATGTTTCATCTCTGCCAGTTGCGGGGTGCAGTAATTGGTCAGCCATCAATAAGTCTGTCAGCTTTCAGAAGTATCACAGTCCAATGCTAAGACGCTCCACATTGTGTAGTTTCCCCCTCTTGGTACTTTGCATTTCAAGTCATTTTGGCTGTGCTTCTTTTCTTCTCATTTCTGCTAAATGCTTTTGGAAATAAATCAGGACCTCGTCAGTGATCAATGGAGATGGATATTAAAGGAGACGGAGCAGGAATGTTAGCCTTTTTTGGCAGTCAAGGCATGTGAGCACGTGGCAGTTCTGCCTCTCCAATCATTTGTGAAGAGTTGTCAGAGCCTGGACGGCCATGGTGGGCAGGGTTATTAAGCAGGATGAATGACTAAATAGTCTCTGCAGCTTCATTCAGCCGTCTCATTATAGTCGACAGTGAGAGACTGCTTTTTCTCGGGTAGCCATTGGGAGGAACATTAGAGTTGCCCCCACAGTCATCGTCACTGAGCCCAACAGGCCCCGCAGTTTCTTCCACAAGACTTGCTTCAGTTGTATCAGCCTTCTCACTGTGTCCACATTTATCTCAATTCCCAAACCTGCAAGTGTTTCTTGACTTAACTATCTAATTCTTTCATGCTGTTTCTTTAAAGAACCATATTCCTTGGCATTTCTTTCAAAGCGTTGCCAGATCCGCTAATAACTTTGATGGAGGCAAATTTGTTTTCACTGATAATCCCTGTAATTAGGCAGTCATGATAATTGGTCATCAAATAAAATGCAAACTACACCTCCATCAACCACCTATCCCTCTATATACTGGAAGACTAATTTGGGTGATGCCTTCTGGGGGCAATATTACTTTGAAGCCTTTGCAAATTTAACACATTACAGCATGAGTAGATTTTGTTGCCAAGAACAGGTGTACAGGTGTTTGCCATTTATTAAATTTAGCCAAAGATTTAATCCCTAAAGCTCTGATTTTAATTAAATTCTAGCTCACTTAATAAATTGGCATTTGATTTGATTAAGCATACAGCAGCTGTGGAAGACAGCTCCCAGTTTCACCACCTCAGGAAAACCGCAGATAAGCCTGGAAGCCAGCACACAAAACCTGTGTCCCAAAAATCCTCCTCTCGGACATGAAGAGATAAATGGCTACATAATGGGTACAAGTGAGCCAAAAATGATTTGTTTTTTCTTACTCAAGACTGACTGCATCTATATTAACACAGGCAGAGAGTAACAGCAAATGGCTAGTAAATTGAACACTTGTTATACGGGACTACCATTGAGGAAAGGGTCATGTTTTGTTAAGTGAGAGTCTTTCTTTCACAGAACAGTCTGTTCAAATGATAAAAAATGCCAATAATGTCCCTTCACTCTTTTTTTTATTTTTAAACCATTTATCCATTTCTTATTGTCTTTAAAAAAAAAAATTTTTGTCTTTAATTTATTTTTATACCAGAGCTAAAGTGCTGGTAAGCCACACTCCTCAATGACAGTCTCTCTTTCCCATGTTTTCAGCCTGTATCTGAGGAGTTCCAAAATGGTGAGGGCTTTGGGTATATTGTTGCATTTCGTGCCAACGGAACAAGAGGCTGGAAGGAGAAGATGGTGACTTCAGCAGACTCAACGACATACAAATACAGAGATGAGACTTTTCCTCCTCTTACCCCATTTGAAGTGAAGGTTGGAGTGTACAATAATAAGGGAGATGGGCCTTTCAGCAAAGTTGTCATCATCCACTCTGCTGAGGGGGGTGAGTTTACAGTTTATATGTGATGAGACTTAAAAATAAACAGGAATTTTTTTTCAGAATTTAATGATCGTACCCATTTTACCTTTTTTTGCAGAGCCGAGGGAAGCACCAACTGATGTGAAAGCTTACAGCTTTTCTTCATCTGAAATTAGGGTCACTTGGAAACCGCCCAAACCTGGCCCCGGAAGACCAAGAGGATATGAGGTGCTTGCAAATTTCTGACTTATGCACATTGGTGTGCATACTTGTACCTTTACAGACTTAACTGCACAAACATGCATACCTCTGTTGCCTCCAAGTTGACATTTGAGAACAGTATTTTTTTCAAAAACCTTAATTGCTTTTAACAGGTCAACTACTGGAAAGATGAGGATCAGGAAGAGTCGGCAAAGAAACAAAGAACTGTAAAAAACGAAACATCCATGGTTCTGACAGGACTAGAGGGGAACAGTGTGTATCTCATCTCAGTAAAAGGCTTCAACAGCATCGGCCAGGGTCCTGCCACTGCTGCTGTCACAGCCAGGACCAGGAAAGCCCGTGAGTGCAGCACTGACACTAATCATGTATTACTATATATGGAATAGAGGCTACCTGCTAAGTTCGCCCTAAATCCCCTTATAAAAAGTGTAGTAATTGACCTAGTTGAGATGCTGTTTAAAAGTCTGTTTGAAATCTCTCTTTAGCTCCTGCTCAGTCTCCAACAAACCTCATGTGGATTCAAGAAGGCAACAACGTGTCTTTAAGCTGGGACCCAGTGAAGGCAAAAGACAATGAATCTGATGTCATCGGGTACATGGTAAATGATGATTAATCATAATTATAATTATATCAAAAAAGATATGAATTTCTAAAGTTTTGTCTGTTAAATTTCATAAGATTGAAAAAAATATAAAGTTTTCATACAGAGACTAGATTTGCTATTTTCAGAAATTTTCTTACAGTAATAAATAAAAACATTGCAGTCTCCTTTAGTCATTTAGCATGCTATTGGTTGATAATACAGTCTTTATTTTAATTTTTGTAATTGTGCTCATCAGTAAAGGTGATTTTTGTTTTGTTTTGTATTTCAGTGACTGTAGCAATTCTGAACTTTTGTTGGATATTTTGATGTAGATGTCAGATTTGTCACCGACCCGGTCGTTAGCATCATCCAGGTTTCCCTGTCAAAAAGCCTAAGGAATTTCAGTTGGATTTTGAATTATGTAAAATATTAAGCTCTACAGCCTAAAAAAAGCTTAGGACACTTTCATGTTTTGTTCAGCAAAGTGATCTACACAAATGAGCACCATTATTAGGATTTTAAAAGCTTAATTGTAATCCCAGGAAGTAAAATGCTAATGTAAGGCTGTAATTAAAACACAGTGCACTTGCATGATTTCCATTCATCATCACTAGGTTTCCTCTTTATTTTACTATAATACATTAATATGGATTATACATGAACTTAAAGGAAAGTTTGACTTAAAATATCATGATATAATAATATAAAAGTAATAATTCAAGTATAATATAGTAGTAATAGAGCATTTAAATAAAAACAGAACAAAGTTGTTAAGGTGGACCAGAGTGTAGATTAAATGGGCTAAATTGTTCAGCGTTATAATGTTTAAAATCACTTAGCCACCCCCTTTTTTAAGGCACAAAAAACTTTAACAATCACAAGTGGGATATTTACAGATATATTTTATGTCATAGGAAAAACATTAAAAAATAACTTAGGCATGTGCTAATCAAAGGCTTTGTTTTTTAGGCATCTAACCAAATACCTATTTAAAAACTAATTTTATTGAGAGATGAGGGAACCGGGGGATGTTAATGGAAGAAAGGAAATCATTTTGGGGTTTTATGACTTAATTATGCAGCACTTGACAGACTTCTCTGAAGTTAAAACATTAGCTCCTGTTGTAATTATTTACAAATGCAACAAAATTATGCTCAGTTACTGGACTGTGATTTTCCTGAAATGCCCCTTTGTAATCTTAATTGACTCCTCTCCTAACATTTGCATGCACACAATGTTGTAACTTTGTGTATAAAAGAACCAGGTGTTCATCAACAAAGCGACTGATCCTTTGAACTGTTGATTAAAATTAGGGACTTTCTTGTTCGGCAGGTGCTACTGAAACAGGAGGGCAGGGGCCACAACCAGGTGACAAGAACCATTAACCCTTCCACCATGCTCTCACTGCCAGAGGGAGGCACCTATATCATTGAGGTGCGTGCCCTCAGCGAAGGGGGAGAGGGAGCGGTCAGCTCCCAAGTTCGAGTGGTCACCTCCTCTGGTAAGCTAGCTGTTCGCCTCCCTTCTCAGGGACACACTCCATTACATGACCTCTAAATTCCAATCTCTATGCATAGGCTGTTTTCTTTTTTGCAGCAATCTTATGTTCTCCCCTTAATTGAGTCACCACAGCTGTTGAACAAGCCAAGTTTTCTTTGGCTAATACTGTTTTAATTACCTCACCCACACAAGCCCTCCTGCTATTGCATAGCCAATTAACTTTTAAGCAACAGGATGAAGAGAAAGTTTGAAGCCCTGTGTGTGACATGGCCAGCCAGCTTTTCATGCCAATGGGATCCTTTTTTTGTCCTTGTGTCTGCGTCCCTCATTGTCCTTTTTTATGTTGGCAACAGCTGTGGTCAGAGCCAGTGTGTTTTTGAGTTGTCTCTCAGTGCATCACAGTGACTTCACAAAGCCCTTTTTTTGACATAACTCGATAACTTTAACAAAATTCCTCACAAATGTTTCACAGGACATGATAAGGGATGACATTTAATCGCTCAAGGTCAAAGTCAGCATCACTGTGACATCCTAATGGTCTGCAAAAACATTTTTCTGGACATCATTCAACACTGTGACTCAGGGACAGAAGAGAATATTATTACCAAAAATTCACATTTGGTCAGATGCTGAACTGGTGACATGATCTCGGGTGCCAACCCCAAAACTTTGCTGATTGCTCAGGTCTTCTATCTTGCCAAGTTGAAAAATTATGTATGAAGAATCTTCTTTTCAGAATTTGTAGCTTTTTTGCAGCAACATCCGTATCTGAAGCACTCATTGGATTGGAGGACATCATGTTTCTCACTTGATTCATGCAAGTGAATATATGTTTGTGATAATAACATATAAATAAACTTAATATCTTTATCAAACGTCTTCATAGTCCTCATTGCTTACAGTGACTTAAATGAGTCTTGGCTAAAACTGATGTATAGTACAACTTGACAGGTTCACAAAGTCATACAGCAGAGAGGTTGTAGTTCTACTCTTCCTTTAGCATAGAAAGTCTTTCTTCCCAGTGCCAAACGCCTTGGGAACAATTCATTCAAAAAATCAATGGAGATATTGAGCATTAAAAATTCATGCATTCCCAGCATTTTGTTTGGCGTCTTTGTTTTCATCAGTACTTACTCTCTCTCTCCTCCTCCTCCTCCTCCTCCTCCTCCTCCTCTTAGGTGTTCGAGCAAAAAGCAACCAGTGCTCAGTGCACCGCCTGCCAAACAGCCTAACATGGACAGCACTGCTCCTGGTTCTTCTGGTGCCTTCAGCTTCCTGGTGAGGCCACTGTGCCATCCTCATTTTCATGGAGGGAGCCACCAGTCTTCCGCTCCCTTATTCCCTCTGACTGACTGCTTGCTTTGGCCTTACCCATCCCAAAGGACCCGAAGGCCTACCAAAGGGGGTTTAGTCTGCCAGTTAACAAGCGGCTCTTCAGAGTTCATCCTCTTAAGTTCCCTGTTTCTTTATTTTCTGACACACTGGACAGTTCTTTCCAACATCACT
>JAPZDV010000024.1:22224679-22245990 GCA_029814665.1 Acanthurus lineatus | reverse complement strand
CCAACATAACTGTAGTTTTGTACTGTAGTGTACATTGTGTGGAAAGATTCATTTATTAGCCATTTACTTTAACATCATGTTTTCCTCTCATTGACTGGCATCTAAACACTTTCGGATGACTCCTACAGCTCTGGGGCTTTACAGAGCATGAACAATTCCTCAAAAAGCTGCTGTGGTAGTAATACAGGGATCAGCCGGCCTGTTTCTTTTCATTACTTATCTGCATCAATTTACCCCTTGGCTGCCTAACAAGCAATGCAGCAGAAGCTCAGTAGAGATAAGTGCATTGTTTTCTTATTCACTCATTGAGGAGGAAAAAAAAGTTTTTTATGGAACCAAGAATCTTACTATTTCCAGACTTGCTTTTTGTACATTGTGTTACCTTTAGAGAAAAAAACAGTGGTGTGTGTCGGCTATGTCAAACTCTCTGTTTTTGGTAGTGATTAAGCAATGCTTGGTAATACAGTTTGGTGACTGTTGGATGTATGGAAGTAGGAGACAGGTACTTACTTACCTGTAGTGCCCAAACACATCAATAGACAAAGACAACTCTGTAAGGACTCTTGGTATCAGTTCAAATAAATGTGATGTATATTTTTTAAATGCTTGTTGTTTGTAATCTCTAACTTTATCTATCTTTATATTTAATTTCTGTGCTAATGCAATTTTTGTGACGACAGATCAACTTCAACACAACAATGCACCAAATATTCTATCACTGCACTAATGATTCACCCAGACACTCTGATTTTAAAAATGCATCTGTTCAAATGTCGCTGGTCTATCAGACGGTTCTGCACTTTGAGATACCTCTCCCCAGTGTTATGTAAAGTCTGGGCTGATTGAATTCCACACACGCGGCATTAAAGGCCACAGAACTTTCTGTGATAAAAGAACCTCTGCAGAGCCAAATAGGGCAGCATCAAGAGTATCTCTGCCTCCTCTCTGGCTCCTCTCTTGACTTGTCTGCAGTAAAAAGCTTATCTCTCACCGGGCAGAAATCCAAATGAATTTGCCTCAAGTGTAATTAATGTAAGAATAGAGATCTGTAGTCCTAAAGCCAACTTGCTTGAGCAGACCTTTCCTTGGCTCTGCCTTCAGCTCCCAGGACTCTCCATTACAGAGTCAGAGTAACCTGACTCACCCGCTCAGGTTCAGACCAGGGTACCAGCTCAACCACAAGAGATTGGACCACACAGCAAAACAGAGGACAAACACTGCTCCAAGCAATGTCTGTCCTGTGGTTACTCCTCCTCATCAGACCTCTCCGTTTTGGTTACACTCAGAGAGGGAGAGGATGGTTTGGTTGGTCTCTTCTTTCTATCTTCTACATCATGTCCATCCATAGTGCAAAAGCATTAAGCTGTTTAATGTGGATGGAGGGGTTTTTGCAATGCTTTTAGCCTGTTCAATGATGTCGGCTCAAACACATACCTCCACACAAGTGCTAATGTAACGACCTTTAATTATTCATGCAGCACCTGTCTGTGTTGGCGCATCTGATTTATGATAATGGATTATGTATCCTGCAAGGGGACCCATTTGGTTCAGAGAGCCAGAAGCTATAGTGTCAGCAATTAAAACATGAACTCCCCTTAGGTTAATGTCAGTGTGTGTGTATGTGTGTGTGCGTGTGTGGGCACGTGAGCGTTTGCTGGGATACAAAGTGAGTAATTTTGAGTTTACAGCCTACAGTATGTTATTTTAGATGCTTGGGGCGTTATACTGCTTTAGATCAACAAAGAGTCCGTTTACAGTTCAGATTACTATGCTTGCAATCACATTTTGTACAAGAAATATATATTTTCATCAAGCTTTGCTTTAGGAATCCAGCTGCCATTAATCACTATTAGCACTGAAATATTTATTTCACTCACTTGAACATAGGGGTGGTCCCACTTACTGTCCTTATTTGCTATTATTAATTGAATCTCACTTTTTCTGACTTTACTGTCTTCTGGAGGACAAAAAGTTAGATCAGAATAAGTTTGAGGCTTAAAGAGTCACACTGCACTCAAATTTAATAAACCCCTCTCCTTCGGTTAGTAACATCTATAATCTAACTTCAACCCTGAAGCCAAGCAATACAACATTTCTGTTCCAAGGACACTTTAATAGGACGGATACTTTCTGTATCTTTCTGTAGTTGAAGGATATATGCACTACTTTATATATCATCTTATGCCATTGCAATAGATATTAATTTTGAGTTTACATTTTAACAGAGATGGTTTATTCATGGGACACCATTAGCAAATGATACTTAAAAGTTTCTCTCCTTTTTGTATTGTGAGAGTGCTCATAAACATGAACCATACCCACAAGAACAGGGAGTTCTCTAGTCTAGACAAACAATAAAAGAAAAATGTCAAACTTGATATCAATGCAGGTATCCTTTGATATTGTCTTTGTCTTTTTTTAATGCCCAAATGTCTTTTAGCCATTTAAACTTACAATTTCAACATTACAAAAAAAACACTTCACAAAGAGGTTAAAAGAGAAAGGAATAAAAGGTGTGTTTTGTTAGTAACAAGTACAAATCTGCTACAAATCAGGAATAACTGAAAATTTACCCGTTAATATTTCTTGAAATATGATCTGATGTCTGAAAACAAGTCCCTATCTCACTAAAATATTACTTGTTAGGTTTTTGTGTGTTATATCATGTGTTATTAGATATTTGGACTAGATATTAGACACAACATACCCTTGTTAAGATTTTGTTTTTGCAGTGAAGTATTAAATAAGTCTGAGGAATTGCCTCTGTGATTCAGAGCTGAGCTGTGACTTTGCTTTTTCAGGTGGGTCACAGTTTAACACTCAGCCTGAAATTACCAGATGAGTGGGGTCCTCCAACAGATGCTGCTGCCATAGCACGAACTGAACTGCAATATCAACACAGAGACTTTCACTTTTTGGCTCACATTTGATTTTCCTGTTTGTACAAATGCATCTACCAAAACTGATATCACAGTTTTGAGATGCAGTTATCAAGTTTTTTTTAATAACTGTTTGAAAACATATTAACAAGTTTTTCAGGGGTTGTGAAGTCAATGAATCAAGAGCCAGTATTAAACACATGAGGACTTAGAGTTTTGGATTGTGAAGAAGCTTTCACAGAGCAGAAATGGTGCAGTAATGCAGAGCGTCAGTGTGTCTGTCTTTCTGCCTTCTTAATAACTGGCTGTTTCAGGACCACACACAGATTCATTGGATTAAAAACCATAATTGTGGTTTCAACCTAATTCAATTTTTTTTCAATAAGCCTTAATAGCCTTAAGTGTTCTCGATTAATAATTTTCTACCAATATAAAGCTGGGTAATAGTCTTAAAGTATAATTAAAAGCTTGTGTGTGATGTTAAACCTTCAGTGGTAGCGACACATTCTCCAGATAAGATCATTTCAAAGCTGTTTAGCGAGATATCGGCTGGGTTATTTCCTAATCTTTTACTGCCTTTTACTACAAGATATTCTGTAGTCTTTCTTATCTTTAAATGCAAAACTATAACTGTTGGGACTTCTGCTACAGCTAGCTAATTTGTGTTTGCTGTTGGGGGCTCTTGTGAGGGTGGATTTTCGGCCTGTTTGGTCCCTCTGGCAGTGGCAGAGATGGCAGAGAATGTGAATTAGGGAAGTGTGCCATGTGCTGTTGAAAACTGTGAACAGAGGGATTAAAGGAGCAGCTTTGCAGAAAGAGTCAACACCCAGCATTGTATTGAACTAGTCCAGTAATTATTGAAGTTATAATTGAAGTTGTCTTTTGACCTCTAAAACCAGCTGTACAGTCAGGAAGCCACAGAGCACAGCAGTTTTGCTGCTAAGCTTAGCAGGACATAAAGAAATCAGGCTTTGTTGTTGTTTGTTGTTTTATAGAACCCTCATTGTTCCACCACCAACAAAAAATTTATCAGACTCTTATTTCTTCTTTTTTGCCTCATAAACACCAGACAATTCTATCAGTTGGTTGCCAGTCCACTCAAAAATTTGGTCAAGAGATTATTTTGACAGTGACCCTTCAATTTAGCAAAAAGTAAAGAAATAGAAAAAGAAAAAAAAAAGAAACAAAAGCCAACCATTGACAACCATTGACCTTTCTCTGTTATCTTACACCACTGCAAAATTGTTATTCTAGAGAAAAAAAAAGAAGTTTAATTAGCTATTGTAATTAAGTTAACTGACTAAGCTCCCCAGAGGGTAGACTAGTTCACTTGGGCGTCATGCTTATGCTATTTAATTTAAACACGAGATTCTCTGTAATGTAGCTCAGGGTCATGGCTCACCTGGTTACACATGCACTCCATGATCTAAGGCCGGCATCCAACCAGGAACTAATTTCAGCCTGGGTCTTTAGCTGCATGCCATCCTTTCCCTCTCTCTCCCTGAGTTCCCTGATTTTAAGCTATGTTTGTCCAACAAAAAGAAAAAGTTAAAAAAAAAATTAAAAGAAAAAAAAATCTTAAAAATTGACAATTTGTTTGCGTATCCTCTAAAACTACTCTAAGGGCAAACTTTTAGCTCCGCTGCTATACATTCTTTATAACTTATTGTTTGTTATGACAACAAGTTTTTGCCGTTGGCTCAGTTTAATTAGCATTAGTTTTACACATCTGTTGTTGTCCTTGCGCTACTTTTCAACAACTACATTTTTAGAGGTGATATGATAGAATATAAAAAACATTTGCATGTAAGGAAGGTTTTAGTAGAGCCAAGAATGCAAAACACATCCTTTATGAAATGTGCAGCATTTTAAAACTTAACTAAGCCAAAGATCCTCTAGTTGTGGAATTTGGTTATTTTTTCACAACAAATGCTGGTGCCTGTGTGATGGCAGATGGCGTACTATTAGAGAAAAACTTCTTAAGATACACCAACTAATTTGATACACTGTGTGTGCCCTGCCCTGCTGAGACGCCTCATTAGGGAGCCACATTTAAGAGTAAATCAGAGCAGAAAAAAAGACAAATCCTGTTAATTTAACTTTCCACCCCTTGTCGTTCAAGCCCTGTGCTTTACTTCTCCCAAACATTTACTGACATGTAGTAATGAAGTGCATTATGCAGCCATATATCTCATCAAAGCTCTTTTCCTATGGAAACAAACAGTGATCGAACGTATTCTCAGGCAAAAATGTAATACCCAATGCTCCAAGAAGCCTGAAGGTAAAGCAATAAAATGATGCTGAAATGCATCTGGCTGTGAAATGTTCCTGGTATTCATATAGAATACTAAACTGGTTAAAAAAATGTTTGGCCTTCGCTTAACAACATTTCTAACTGCAAATATTTCCAAAGTGGTGTGATGTGATTCTTCCAAAAAAAAGAAAAGAAAATCAACATTTCCAAGAATTCATTCTGCATTTGTAAATCCTATAAAAGTCACATATGGTGATTTGTTTGTACAGATCTTGGAATTCAGTTGGACCCCTGCAGATTGGTGAAGGTGGAGATTCAATTTGGAGATCCAAGCTACTTTTCTTCAGACCCATTGTGTGAGGAAATATAATGGGATGGATTTGTAAATCTGGGGATAATCTAAGTGCAAAGTGTATGGGAGGGTGAGGGCTGCACAGGGAGATTTTAAGGTCAACCACGGAACAGTCAGCTCACTGCAGACCTCTGCCAAGACCTTCTAATCCCCCAAGTTAACTGCTTTCACAGCCAGTATTGTAAGATGCAGATAATGGAGTAGTTTTATGAACATGACCAAACTTTCACTTTTTTAAAGCACTAAGAAAAAGTCAAAGGGTCAAAGCAAAATTTAAAGGGTGTGCATGACCGTTTTTATGTCATTGTTACACATCATAGATGGAGGCATTTATTTTGGGTTCCGGTTCTTGTTTGTATCCAAGAATAATTTCACAATCCACTGTTCCAAAGTCAATAAAAGACCAAAACTCTTTATATAATGCACATGCCAGGGGGAAAAGATATAAAGGAATAACTGATATTTTAATAATACTTAATGAAAAATGATCTTAAACTCACCACTTCTTGAGCAAAACAGTTCTCATGAGGATGGTATTTTGGTATTATAACATGCTATTCCCAGTATTTAACATTTGGATCTATCTCTATAAGGAACCTCTTGTCTTGTTTCAGGTTTACATTTCGTACTATTTTTTAATGCTAGAATTACCATTTCTAGGCCAAGTCCAGTTAATCGGTGAGATATGAGTTTATCAGCTATATGTCATGTCCACCCAAATTATCAATCAATCAAGGGGAGGGGGGGTGTCCAGGCCATTTGTCATTTGGATCCAACTCTACTGCAACTGCTGGCTCCTTAAAGTCAGAACTCCAGTAATAGAAAGCATGCTTCTCAATGGTAGGACTCCTCTACAAATAAACTTTACTTACTTACTTACTTAGAAGTGGTGAAAGTTTCATGAAGTTGATTTAGCTCGTGCAGTGTTTGTTTCTGTTAATTATTGCTAAGTTTTTAAGCCAACAGTCCCCAAAGTTCATCTATGTAACTATGCAAAACTTGTGTTTTTGATGAACAATGCATGATTGACAAGAACATTTCAAGCATGCTGTGTGTTCTGCTGCTGCTGAATTCACTTTGCACTCATGGTTGGATATTTTAATCATTGGTTCAGGGGTTTACTTACATCCATTGCAGACTTTGACTCTAAAAATCGTCAGGCCTGACTTCAATGGGCACTCTGGCATTAAAATCTGACATTACAAAATGTTAATGTTACAATTAGTAGTATACAGCGGGGGGATAATGGGAATTCAACCATAGAGGTATTTCGTAATGGAATTAAGTGTAACCTGTAGAATGGAGCAATTTATTTCTAAGTGGGTCCTTGTTTTGTTTGTCTCATGCACATGCACCAGTAAGTACACGCATATGGCATCCTAATGCACGAGGGAAATGAGGGAAAGAATGACCAAAACAACAGCAGCCCACAGCCTCTGAGACTTAGACTAACATTGTTTTAAACATTAAACGTTTCCCACAAATGGAGGCCAAACTAATTTAGTAAAGCTTTTAGTTTATGCTAAGGTGTCATATTATTATCCTTTACAAGGCAAAGAAAGAAAAACATTCCATTTTCAACATAAAGAATATGACGTTTGACAGCATCAACAACTAAATCAGAATTTCACATTCTCTACAGAAGTTTTCCACATTTATCAGCAATCTGAATGTCAGGTAATGTAGGGTGAACCTGGTCACATCCGATTGTGTTGGAGTTGTTTTTCTCAGAACAGAAAAAGATGCTTATGGCTACTTTTCTAAAAGGTAACCATTTTCCCTCTGAAAATGGGACTTGCTAAGTCATTCTTTGATAATGCACCTGTGAGCTTGTGAGCTGAATATCTGGTGTTAGTTGAAATGACTACAAACATTTCTTAGGGTTTTCCTGAGGTCTACAAATTGTTCTGAATCAGTCCAGCTTCATTGTTTCCTCTGTCTCGATTATATTCAGTTTTTTTTTAGATCTTAACAGCAAAGTGGATCTGAAGGTAATACCCAATGTTTTATTCATCGCTTTTAGATTCAGATAAATCAAAGTCTCATCAGTTCCTTTAATGCACTGGTTTCTCCCGGATTGAACTGTTCTGACCTGTCGCTAAAACCTCACTGCAGCTCCCATTCTCCATTTTCCATGGAGGAAGAAGAGAAAGGTAAATGCTGGGTTTATCCTTGGTCTGGAGCCCGGCTGTGCCAGGGAGCATCCAGTTCATCGCTTGGCCTTTTACAGCTTCATTGCCTTCTTTACAGTAAAGCCAGGTGCAGCGAACCTTTCATGGGGCTGACATATTACCTGATTTAAAGATTCCCTGGGTGGCAGGCCACAGTAAAACCTGGATCAGTTGAGGCAATCTGAGGGTTCCTTCAAAGTGAAACTAAGTTATAAAACAGTAAAGAGGCCACACTGTCCTCGTCTCCTTACTCCTTTTCTGCCATACTTCTCCAAGTTTAAATTGGCTGGATTATCGGAGAGCCCCATATTTGCCAATGTCAGACTCAGCTGTAGAAGATATTTGGGAATTTCCATGACTGACAGAATAAAGTTAAGACCTTTCAAATTGACGTCAAAGTAGTTTTGCTCTTATTTTACCTTGACTGAAATATACCTTATATTTCAAATGGAATGTGGATTGTGCAAAGTAACATCTGTGTGGTTTTGTTCGCAATTAATAAGCAACAGAAATTCCTTAGAGCTAGGATTTATTGTTAAAAGATGAAAAAGATTATAGCTCCATGTAATTCATAAAGATTGTAAAAGCTATGAGGATGATTAAAGAGGAAAGGAGAATAAAAGTATTGAATGCCTGTACATAAAAAAATGCAGTATAAATTTGCAAAGCTGCAGGTAATACAGATGAAGAACTCATCTTCAGCTCAGGCTAAAGTGTTAGTGAGTCTTCAAACTGTGTAAGTGATGCTTTATACAGGTAGACCAGTCATTAATGTGTGTATCACAGCAGCAGGTCATTGTTCAAACTGAAAGGTCTGTTTTCATGAGTTCATGTTGCTTGTCATCTGTGATCTTATTTTAATTGGCATAAGAATATGAAACACATAACATTAAAACATTTTTTTTAAAAAGGGATTATACATTATTATTACTAAAGCAATAATTTATAAAGGTTTTATTTACACAAAGTAGAAAAAGAAATCCCACTCATTTCTAGCTCATTGTGTTGGCTTCTCATGAACTGCGTATTGTTTTTAGGCTCCTTTTATCTTGTGTTGTCTCTGTGTCAGAATTACACACACGATTACACACAAATATCATGGCATTAAAATCTGAGCAAGAAAAAAACCCCAAAGGATTTAGGTAAATAAAAAAAATAATACTCGACTGAATTAGTCCAATAGTTAGTCAGCAGGTAAGTCTGACTGCAAACAGTATTGGGTTCCTGTGCAGAGGTCCTGACCAGCTGTGAAATTTCTGCCTCCACCTCTATACAGTGACAACTTAGTAAAGTATTGTTTGTGGTGCTCTGTATTTAAGACTATTACATCATTATTTTTTCAAATACTACAGTAACTCTGGATAATCCACAGACTTTGATGTGAACAGTTTTCACTGAGACTTCAGTCTACAGAGGAAATAATCTCTATGAGGACTGTTTCTATCTGGGACACTGTTTCTGTAAAGATACACTGATGTTGAGTTTTTCAAATGTAATTTTTCAGTGCCCACAGGAACGCAAATAAAATTACCTCCATTGTATTGGGATGGCAGCAGAAGATTCATAGGCTGCAATCTCTATAAAACCAAATCTACAGCAAAGTGTGAAATATAATTTAGATGAACCAACCTTTTCAAAGTTTACAACTCTGGATCCAAACTTTATTCTCTTTCACCAGTGGGCTGAATCACAGTTTATACTAGCTGGCTACAGCAGGTCATGTCAGTGTACATGTCAAGCACCCTGCAGGCAACCAACATCTAAAGGTTGAAAACAACAATGATACTTGTAGAATCAATGCTAGTGTCGTTACCATACGGACTGCCAATACGCTCAAGGCTTAAATCATTCACCTCTGGCGTCTCACACAGGTTGTTGTCGGTAAGTCTTCCCTGTATGACAGTTGCACACCATCAAAGCCCAGCAGCAAGTCCAGGCAAACTCACAGTGCTGCTACAGTGTCCTCCCTGAATGTTGAGTGGAAACAGGTATGCACACACACATGTGCTGCTCAATCAATATATAAGGAGATTGCAGCTGTTAGGTAAGACCATGATGAATGAGACAGACCTGGAGGTGATTGAGCATGTCTGCTCTGATGGTGGTGCATTTAAATTGGACCGTGCATGTAAATGTTTTCCCTTAATTGGTAGCCAGAAGAGGTTTATCACCCGAGGTGAATACAGATCTGCAACACAGGCAACTGAAGAGAAATTCAATTCAGATTTAATGAGCTGTAGGCTGGAAATCTAGGGTTTACGCACATAGGTTGAGCAGAGAGCCACTTCTCTTTGTACTGAGATGTTGAGATTTTTCCCTTTTTTTAAAGTCTAGTGATTAATGTCCTATGTTTGACCTTATTGACTTAAATCTCAAAAGAGGAAATTGCTCTCAAGAGCATTGCACTTTACCCTTCATTCAGACCAGTGCGTCACATGTGCAGATTGTGTTTCCCTGGGTGGTGGATTAGTCAGACTGATTCTCCTGTGCAGAGGAAAAAAAGAACCCAAATTAATTTTGAAAATGCACCACAAACAGCTGAGATGGGCCACAGATGGCAGTATTGTCGGTTCAGGTGGAGTGGACATTAAGGTCTTCACTGTCGAGAGCACTTCCTGATTAATGTCTCGGAGACGAGTCAGCATGTTAGACAGCTCTTTTATGGCTGTGACAAAGTGTAGGCAAAAGTACACGACAGGAAGGAGCCACAGGGAGTTGGAAAGTAAAGATCTGAAAACAAAGCAGATGCCCAAACTGAGAGAATTACAATAAATCATCAAATAATAGTGGGCGTTGCTGCAGTCATTGTCTTCACACATCACAGCATGCAAACTCCTCACAGCAAATGAGATGTCTCTCATTTTAAAATGGCCATGCGCACGTTTGATGCTGCACATGAGAAGATAAGCACATTGTTGAGGGAACCGTTTATCCATTAACAACTGAGAATTCTTATCAGGGTTGGGAAAAACAATTTGACTGTACAAAGAAAAGTGATTTATGGATACCCCCTTTGTGTTAGTAAAATCTCAATGATGTGATACAGCAGCAAAATTGAAATTATTGTAAAGGCCCTGCATGGCGGCGCCAATGACAACCTCATGTACTGATAGATGACTGTAATAAAGTGCAGCTTTATGGCATTTTTTAACCCATGTTGAAGATCCAGAAGGCTATAAATAAAAACTGAAGTTTGCACCAACGTATTGATATCAAACCGCCATTTATCCAACAAAAACAGAAGCACTGAAATCAATAGAACCACTGATATGTTTACTGTATTGTACGATGGCATAAAATCAATATCATATGGGTTTCTAAATATCCTGCTGGATGTCTTAACTTGTGCAATTGGTGGATAATCTTCTGAGATTTCCTTTGGGTTTCTTTCAGAGCAACTGTTTTAAGTGGTTCAGAGACAGGGCTTTCCACGCCATCGGAGCAACTGTGTGATTACCGCGCACTCTTCTGAGGCTCCATGTAGCTCGCTAGACTGCTGGAGCTAATCTCAGTTTAGCATTTCCACACAAAAGCTGTCTTTGTGGTAACTCAAACAAAGGCAGACCAGTAGAAGCCTCAGATCAAGCCGTTTGTGAAAACAATGACATGCAGCCTTCAGTTTCAATCTTTCTGAAACGGCAGTTTGTACATGTAAGCCGCAGCTCAAGTGGTCTCCCACCGGACTGTCCCAGAGGCTTTGATCCTTTGGCATAAACACTCACATGTTTATGAGTCATTTTGTGCAGACAGCACTGACAGCTCTGTCTACAGTTTTGCACAACACGTGCTTCAAATGAGAGAAACTCAAATGCATTTCAAGGAAGTACTGAAAGTAAAGAAAAGCTAGGAGAAAAAGCATATCAGGAACATGAGATTAATGTGGAGGTCAGACTAAATTAATGCACAGGGGTGCATTATTTGTTTAAATATGATACAGCCAGTCAAACTAAACCCTTCAGGCAGGTCAGCCAGCGTTTCTAACTGCATGGCTTGATCACCTCAACTGTTTTCATGCCACATGCTGGAAAAGGTGTGAAGTCTCTCAGCAAAAACCTGACAGTTCCTGACAGTGATAAAAAAAACTGTGTAGCAACTTTGCAGTTACAGCCAAATGGTATAACATGCTTAGCATTTTCAGTGGGTCCTGTTGAAATCCACACTTGGTTCATCATTCATGCAGTGCATACTAATGAACACTGTGCTAACTGACAAATCCTCTGCTCTTCAGCTATTTATAACTTCTTCCTGGATCACAAATAAGAGCCAAGAGTTTTAAAGAAAAATAAAGCAAAACTTTAAAACCCAAGAGAAAGAAAACAAAGTCTTCAAGAAAAACAATTTTATTTTGACTGAAGGACAATTTAAAAATGACATTAGAATTAAGCAATTCAGGTGACATGAGCCAAAACCAAAGAACACACTGTTTACTGGCTAAAGAGTTATCAGTTATCATCACACTTCAGTGTGTGGAGACTGAATCTAACTGGGGAGTTTTATACATAATCTTCTCTGTTTCAGACTTCATGTTGCTCTGCAGCCGGCTCTCTGATGAAAGCAGAGGCAGGTAAGTCAGTCAGTCAGTCTGTCTGTCTGTCTGGCTGGCTGAATAGTCTCTTTCTTCTGTTAAAAAAAATCAAAATTTCTAGAGTAATGATTTAATAACATCAGAGTGCTACATGTATTAGTTTTAAATGCTGACTTATAAGTACAGCAATTTCAGGAATGAAATTTCTATGCTCTAGAGGAAGCGCTCAAAACATACCACAAGCTATAAAAACAGTCACCAAAGGGTCCTGACGATCTGTGGCAAGTTGTGATAAAGAGGAGATTGAACACATATATCTCATAGTACTCGTGATTAGGACCAATCTTAAGATTGAGACTCAGGATTTCAGGTTTTTGGAAAGAAAGATAGATGTTTGGCAGCAATTACACCATTGCTTGTTTTTATCCTTACACTTATTATTTTTATCACTTGTGAGCTGCTGTAAGCAAAAATTTAGTGAATGAGAATGTAAAGTGAAGCATTAGACATTTCATTGATTCATCCATTCAAAGAAACTCCTTATGGTGTTCAGAAGATCTAAATCACTATTAAAACTATATATCTTGATTGTTTTGTATCGTTCAGCTGTCACATCTCTCTCATCTCTGAGCAGCCTGTTTATAGTCTGCAGCCGTTTTACCGCAAAATCACAGGGGGATTTGTCACACCTGAGCAGCAGAATATCAGATGTCTCTGCTCACCTCCCTCCAACAAAGCCTCACATTTAACAGTGAGTGATGTTTGGTAATGCTGCACATCAAATCACATGACACATGAAAGCTAAGGGTATAATCTGCTTTCTAGAGAAAGGATAAATCCAGACACACATGGGTTGAAAGTGAGGCACTGATGGAGCGATTGCTCTGCTGCTGCCTTGTCTGTGAACAGAATTTCTTGTCAAAAGAAACATGTTTAAAGCTAAATCGAGCATCTCTCAGTAAAATCGAGTTGCATTTATATCAGAAGGGTTGTCTTAATTGTTTTGGGCATCTTTTGTCCTGAAATGCACAAAGTCTGGCACTGTTACAACAGGCGACGTTGGGAGCTCAACCCGACCTTTTAGATTAGCATAAATCTTTAAAGTGGAAGCTGTCACTCATTTGGTTTGACTGACATTGCTGGTGATGCAAACGAAAAGTATCTAGATAAGCCTTTTGTCTTTGTCAGTTAAATGCCATGACCTTGGATTATTGAGCTTCTGTCAGCTGCGGTCTCCGCTCCCTTTGCTTATTTACCAGCTTTGTGCTTGTGTAAGGACATTCTGGTGAGGAGATGGATGTCACTTTTGAAGCTGTCTTTACAGACACTCATGACAGTCATCAGTCCCGAGCTCACCTGGCATGAAGACGCACACTGGCAGCGTTTTTGTGCAATGTTTCACATAATGTTTGTTAGGGGGGAAATAATAACTTGACATTTGTGAGCAGCATCTGCTGCACAGTGCAGACTGATGTGGGATTGTGGTTGTTTGTCCATTTAGTGAAAATGTTTTGGACAACACTGAGAGTCTGAATGTCATCTTGTCTAGTTAGCTAAAGCTGTGCCTGCTTGGACATCATTAACTAAAGTACCAAAAAATGATGCAGTTATAAAACTAGGGGTTGTTGCAGCTGTTTGCTAAGAAAAGCCCTTAATCACTAGATATTAAACCCGGGAATGACTTGATGCTATAAATGGTGACATAAAGTCAGAGTATCTTTCCTTAATGTTTAATTATAAACATGGAATTTTCAAAACTTCTCTCAATATTTTCCCACTGCACTTTAGCTTGTTCATATTACCATGATGTTTGACTAAAGAAACTTGACAAATGTGGGGAAATTCAACTTGTCTTTATCCTGTAATTGCCTCCTTTGGCTAAAGTGGTCGCTGTTCAGTTAAGAAAACACTGTCTCCCTTAAATGCAAACACTGGTGAGGATCTAAGAATAGCCCATATTAAAGAATTACAGCCTTAGTGGGGCTTTAGTGTTGCTATAGATTTATGTCTTTTTTGATTTCCATACAGAGAGAAAATGAAATAACACTATTACAAATAAATTATAAATCTTTCCATTTTTTTACATTAATTATTGGCTGTTGTTTCTTTTGAGTTAATTGGCCTGTAATTTGCTTCTTGAAGAGCGTAACTACCTGCAATTAAATTCTTTGTTTCTGCATCTCATATCAAAGTGTCCAAAGTAGCCTGATTGAAAAGCCCAGCTGTGATGCAGTCGGCACACTGAAAACGGTTTGTAAGGCATCAGTCTATTAAGCCCATCCAGAAAATGTAAAAAAAAAAATAATGAGGCTGGTAATATTATGGATTTTTTGTTGTTGTCTGATCTGTGCCAATGCTCAGGATTTAGCCTTTCTTTCTGCTCTGTGGCAGCGTTTAACCTGTCAGATGATATTCTATGCACGGCACTGATGGACTGTGAAAATCTCAAGTTAATTTGAACGCCTCATAAGCATGAAGTGCAGGCATTATTAATATCTGTGTTGAACAGAAAAACAGTGATGACTGGTTTTTCTTTAAGCCGCATGCTTTTAGTTGTGTGGGCTCTTTTATAGGTATAACCCACACAAAGACTTTTTTTTCCCCTTTTCAATTACCTGGCTCAAAGCTATATAGATCCCAGAGAGAGCAAACAAAGCTTTTATCAGTCAATCACTAGCAGTGGAGGCATGTATTTGTGTGCCTTTAAAAGTCCAAGCTAGTTATTAAGTCTTTCCTGCAAAGCACATTTCTCTGCAAGAAAAACGGATCTGTTCTGCAGGAGCTTTACTCTTCTTACTGATATTTCTTCAAACTAAAATCGATCCAATAACAGTTATTCAGTCTAACATCCAAAATGCCTTTTTTTCATTGTCAATGGCAAAAAAACTGCCTTTGTGTCAGTTACTGAATGTGACGTATTGCTCTATTATTTTGCTTGTGTTTATAACAAAAAGTCTAAAAGTGTGCAACTCTTGAGCAGGGACTTCACATGAAAACACAGTAAAGTTTAGCATATAGAATAGTTTCAGCAGCCACTCAGAGTTCCTGCACACTTACTGTACGTGCCTCAGTTGCTATGCTGAGAAACATAGTACTCATCCTTTGCCTCAGGGAGCTCACAACATCACAATGGAGCAATTTTGAATTTTGGAAGAATTGTTTGCTTGATTTCTTTTTAAGCATGCACCGTGGAAGTGAATCTCTACGGCCCCTTTCTCTCTGTCAGCAGAGAAATTATGCTGGATGGAGAAACTCAGGTGACATAAACCTAATGGGCTTTAAATTTAACCATGAGATAGGAAGATGATTGGAAAACTTTTTGAAGAATGTAAAATTAGAATTCAGCGTCTCTAAGAAAGTGTCTGAGGCATTGGAGGACCTGTGTAATTCTCTCTCTGATGAAAACCCTTAATGCTGATTTATCTGATCAAGTGCGTCTCAACAGCTTTCTGAGGTCTGCTTGAGGAATACTAATAGACCAGTCAACCAAAGGCTCCTTCCACAAATTACTGAATGGGACTCGGGCCTTATAAACAGCGGGAAATGTGGCTAAATATTTGATTATTTACAATTTAAACTGAGAAAGCATTGTTGGATATGAAAAACTAAATCTATTTCACATTTTTTATAGAAAGCACATCATGAATTAACAAAAAAAAATATCAGAAAAACAGAGAAACATATTAAGTGAGGGGTTTAGATAGCTTAGGTGTGGTTAAGTAACTGTGACCGCTAAAAAAGCTTTCTGTCAATATCAAAAGATTTTGCAAAAGCTTCTGAGGCTGAGGATCTTGTAGAAAAAAAGAAGAAAAAAGAAAAAACCATGGCATCATTTCCAACCAAATTAGCACTCAAAAATGATTCCTGGTCAAAAAGCATGGGTGTCCAGATGGAATAAGATGCAAGAGATTGATCCACTTTCAAATGCAATCTGTTGTTTTCTACAAGATATCGACTGAGCCTTTTGCTATTAAATTCAAGATGGTTAAACGCATTGTCCAAAGAATTGCAGTCATTATTGCCTGTGAATGTTTTTAACGATAGCTCTTCGAAACTATCATGTATGAACCTAATGAAACAGCAATTTTGTTGGGTCAGTCAGCAACAGAAATTGCTCCAAAGAGTTGTGTGATTTTACGTTTTTGTAAAGAGGTGAAAAGAAAAATACAAGTAAGGAAAAAAATCACATCTTTGTATCATTTTAATTATTTTTTGTGCAATGAAAAAGGAGTGAATATTTCATTTTTCAGAGACATATTAGATGTGAAAATTCCACTTTGAGCGAAAATGGAATCAAAGTCTTTTCTGAGACTGAGTGGAAATCACAAGCAGCTGCTAGCACTTGAAGTTGTAACCTGCATCCTCAATTGGGTTTTAAAAATAAGAACAAAGGCTTCTTTTCTCTCCTGAGCACTTTTCTTTGCCTCACACTTTCAGATTTTTTACATTTGGTGCAAAGACTGTTGATGAACCAACACATCCTCACTGCTTGGCGTTAACCAATGACGATGCCAAAGAGTCATTAATTTGGCTTGACAGGTGCACTCTGGGGTTCAGAGGCCTCCTTCTGTATTTCTGATGTTCCAATTTAAAGCCAAAACCCCCAATAAAGCACACAAATCCTTTGCTTATGAAGCTGGTGGAGCAGCTCTCGTAATTTATCACCCAGAAGTAAACGTGTGCCTGGGGTCTGTCAGGACAGGTATCACCTTATGAAGGTCAATAAGACAAAAATAAAACCACTTTGCTTCTGAGGACATCCCTTCGTATGTGAGGTGAGAAGATTTGTCAAAGAGCTACAGATACAAAGACACAGATGATGCTTTCATGTGTGCTGGGTTGCATTTACTCTCCAGCTCAACCATTTTCCAGTGATTGTGTCCTTTACCTGACACCACACTCAACTTGGATGCAGCCGTAGCATTTCAAGCAAAAAAAAAAAAACAAAAAAACAGCTTACCATCCCAATTTTGACTGTGCAGTGAAAAGCAATAAATGGAATCCCTGTGGACACTCACATGCCTTCGAGATGCCTCTTTGTGTAAAGAGGAGGTAATCATGCATAACTGCTCAAACGTCATCTGGACATCGGAGTCATAAACCAGAGCCCAGCACTTGCCATTCTGGCAGATTGCACTGTCAGGAGGTAAACAACGGAAGGAATGAGGAAGGACTCATCTGATAGGAAATGTCAGAGCATGATTGGATTAAAAAAAAAAACTCTCCTAAATTAGGGTCATTAATCATGAGCTGGGAAAACAGTGACAGGTCTTGTTCTCAAAAGCTGTCCTCTGGAACTAAGCTGAGTGCCACCCGGAAATTGTGCAATTACCTTAATACCTGATTTAAATGAAGAGAACGCATGGCAGTGTCAATTGTTAATTGGGGAAAACAGCTCATATTATTTAGAGGTAATTGCCAGGACTAGAAGTGTGCTTATCTGATCCTGTCTTTTTTTATGATGCATCTGTTTGTATTGAATGCATAATTTACACCCCCAAAAAAAACTACTGCATTAAATTCACTGATATCTGATGCTGCCCTACATTGTGCAGCCACTGCTCATACTGAAATGTCTTCCTCTGATGTAGTCAGACTTGTTAGCCAGTAATATATGTGTCAAGTGTGACATCTTAAACTCTATCATCTCTGCACTCTCAGATGGAAAATTGAGAGTCTTACATTGAGCAGAAACTTTTTTATTTTTTTTTTCCGAGTCCATCTCACAGTCATCATCTTTCACCCAATAACCTAGTTCAGCATTGCAGAGTGCACATAGCAATTAACTCGGAGCAACAGTTAGACTAATGTATCGCCTTGCTCCGCTCGGTGTGTCGATGTAACAAACTGCACCCCTGAGGGCTGCTGCTGCAGGAATGATGGCACGAGAGCTGGAAATGACGGGAGCATGTTAGCAGCTAACAGCCCCCACCAGCCCCCCACCTCTCCCACCACTAGGAGACCAGACATCTTCTCACATGCACTGACTTCCCCACTGTGTGATGCAGCGATATCAGAGAAAATCTAATCAGAAGTTGCCTGACTTGCGCATAAGTCACTGCAGAGCTAATCGATGCTTATTCTGCATGGATTATTGATATCTGTTGTGGAATCCACGCCTGTTTTTTTGCCCATTTGAGCTGCTGATTCTCCATCAGACGAGGCTGGAGTGGCCCTGTTTAAGAACTGAGAACGAGACTGAAGACGTGGGAAGACGTGTGTTTCATATCTAATTTCTTCCCCCACATGTGCAATATGTGAAAGATGTCTCACTCACTTAATGCATGTGTGTATTTTTTTGTGTGCATGTGTGCACCCAGGCAGTCTCTTCATGCTTCTTGGTTGGTCTCCATAGATGCAGTGACAGAGAATGTCATGTGTACTGCGTCCCCACAGACTCGTGTTTGCATGACTAATATGGATGTGTGAATGCCTTTATGAGAAGGGAATGCAGGGACATGGTTCTCCAGTGAGTATCATCTTAATTAAACCAAATTTCCCTCAAAGACTCTACAGGCAGCTATTTTAAATTGCAATTAGCTATGCTTCATACAGCTAGCCACTCATCCACAAGTCTCCACTGTCACTCTTTTTAAGGCAATTTTTTATACAACTCTTATGCATAATTCTCCGAAAAGTGGTAAACAGCTTGAATTCATATCATATTTAGATTTATTTTCAGAAAATTTCCTGAACACTGAACCATTGCTTTTCCCACGGTCACAACCCACCAAATGGATAATGCATGCAGAGGCATTATACTGGCTGCAGTAATTACGTATCCTCAGGCAAACTGGGCTCTCTGGCCAGCTTTCTCACATGCAACTTTAATATGATTTTAGTGGTGACCACAATGACCGTTACACTTCACAATGAATCACTCAGAGTTTCTCATTCGGTTGCATTACCAGACATGAGATTTCATCACCGTAAATTCATATTTGCAAGGAAACAGATGAAGACACTGTTGCTTTCATTCCTCAGGTGCAGCCAGAGGCCAGTCGTCGTTCCAGTTCCACGTACTCACAGATGTTCGACTGTAGCTCGCTCCTGCCACACCTGAGGCATTTTGGGTATCCGTGCCACAGAGTCAGACGTATGGGAGCCAACAGACAGCTAAAATCAGAGGTGAGACAAACACATGGGAGAGGATGATGATGGGCTTTTTGATCAGGAAGGAATGATTCTAATCCAGGTAGAACTACAAGCCTGTATGACCTTAAAGTTTAAGTCTGTAGGATTTGGGGGAATCTATTTGTAGAAACATGGCAGAAATCATTTAAATTTTGGTTCTATATAGAACATTTTGTATTATTGCCAATTTATTGCCAAAAGGTTCTTGAAATGCTTGGATGGGGAGGGGGAGTAGACGGATATTAATTTATTTTCTGTCTGCAACTCCAACACTAAATGCCACTAAATCCTACTCACTGGAACTTTATATTAAACCTATCTACTGTCATGTTCTCATTGTGTTTTTCTGATCCAATTTTTGTTGTTCAGTTTTCAGTGAGAATCTCTTGCATTTGGGCATCATGCCTGTGATTTAACAGCCCTGTCTCACTTCTCAGCACATTTCAGTAAATGTTTTACTTCTTTTTTGCAAATAAAAAAATTGAGGCTGTAAACCTGTCTCATGTAATCATACGACAGATGGAAAACAACCTATTGAGCTTCTTTTTTCAAAGATTTGGAATGTCAATGAGATTCCCAACTGTTGAAGAGGCAGGCCATGCTAGTCAAGGTTCTGATAAAATATTACAGGAACAATACTTAAATTATTTGTGTTGGATCAAGCATATGGACATGTCTTTCATACTAGTACACTTGAAAGAAAAAATAAATGTATTAGAAAAAGCAGTCTGACCATAGGCCTGCTGGCTTTAGCATGATGTTAACACACACTAACAACTGTGCTGCAGCCATGTGACTCTGCCCAGGAAGGTTATCTGTCTGCAGTGATTTATCTCTCTGCTACCTACAGTCAAAGCAGGTATGTTATTAAGAAAGGTTGCTAGTTAGTTATCAAGGAAGAAGGCTACAAGGGGACCTTCCAAATGACACTGAGCTAAAGCCTTTCCCCACCCACAGAGCTTATGCTCTGCGGTTCATAGCAAAGCATTAAATTATTAAAATACCATCATTGTGCGTGTTGGCTCGAGACAATGCTGCAACATTTGCCGCTCCATGGAGATTGTTTTTACACTTTTCTTGAAGATAAAGCTTCCTTTCAGCCCCCTGACGCTGTAAAGCACCAGAAGCAGAAAGAGCCGTCCAAAAGACTTAGTGCAACTGGTAACAGAGCCTCAGCTTGATGCCTACTCATTTGAAGTGTGACATCATTATCACTATCCTTCCCTGTTGCAGGAAGAAAATGTGACAGATTCCCTTGACTCCAATTAGGCTCTAGTTTAATTACTTCCATTTACCGAGGTATTAATTCAGATCCCTCTCCTCAAACTCTCACTAATTCCACTATGATGCATTGTCACCCATCATTTCTACACAGTTCACAGGTTTAAACAGCAAGCCCACTGGCATCATTTATCCAAAAACCTGAGATGTGTTTGTGTCGCAGCCCAGAGGGTAAAAGAATAAGACAAAAATGAAGTGTATGGGGAGGGGGAGTGAGAAGCACTGAGTTATGACTAACTTGTGGAAAAAGCATGAAACAGGATTAAACGGTTTGTGTTTAAGTGGTTTTGGATGTGAAGCAGAAAAAAATTGTTAACCGAAATTCTATTTGGCACTTCAGAAATACTTTTAAAATGTGTCATGAAATCTGTGTACACATAAACAGCAGCATATTTAGGCTGAAACATGATACCCTGAATCTAAGCTGGCCTGTGAAACACACATAATAATATCAGTTTTCTTATGATTACATACATGAGGCCCATCTAATGCTTTCTGTATTAACAGAAAAAACTGAACTGTAATTAAAAAATCTAATTAAAAGTTAAAAAATGTAATTAAATAAATATATATATAAGATTTTCGTTTCAGCAACCTCCAAAACTCTTGAGGTCGCAAACGTCTTTATGAATCCATGATAATCTGATAATCTGATAATCTGTAGGCCGGGCCACTTCATGAAAAACACTGTGCCAATAGGCTTAAAGTTTGCCTA
>JAPZDV010000024.1:22187191-22224579 GCA_029814665.1 Acanthurus lineatus | reverse complement strand
AACTCACTTTTCATATCGTTTTCACAGTGGACAGGGTAAAATCCAGTCCCTGTGTGTGGGAGTAGATGGAGCGAGTGCTGGTCCGCTGAAACTTTGGTAAACTATCCAAGCCTAACCAGCAGGAGTCACACGACCACTATTTTTCTATAGGTAGCCGAAAAAAAGCAAAGAAACTCGAAGCGGAAGTGAGGAAGTGAGAGGAGCTGCAAAACTTTTTAGTGGAACTTGGAGACGGCTGTATTATCGGAACTGGGTGATGAAAAGTGAAAAAAGCCGCTTATATGCCGAGTTGTGAAGTCTAAAAGGCGACTCTATCGTTGAGGTACAATGGGACTCCCCACTTTGGAGTTCAGTGACTCTTTCCTGGACAGCCCGGACTTCAGAGAGCGAATCAAATGCCATGAAATCGAGCTCGAGCGGACAAATAAATTCATCAAAGAGCTCATCAAGGATGGGAACATGCTCATCACTGCGCTCAAGAGTAAGTAGCCCAACGTGGCCTGTTTTTTTTCCACACCCACGGCTCCAGAAATAATCTTGCAGGCCCATAACTGTAACTACCTGGAAGCCACAGGCGACTAATTAGAGGATGCATTCATTACAGCGTATTTAAGCCCACTGTGTGAGTGTGTGAATGGTTCTTTTTCTGAGCTCATGCCACCAGGAGCTAAATTACCCAGTGGAAACATTTTTATTGCTGGAGAAAAGCTGGAAATCTATAGAAAAAAAAAAACACACACACACAAATAAATTCATCATTCGGAGGTTGTTGTAATTCCAGGGTATTTGTTCGCCTCCGTGTCTGCCCCCGTGGCTGCGCCGCATGCATGCGTGCACAGGCTTGTCTAACAGAGCCTATAGAGTAAAGAGCAGAGACACAACTGTTCCCACTGTTGACTTTCACGTTAATGTATTACCTGTTTCTAATGCCTCATCTTAAGGCCAACAGCCAGAAATGCGGATAATTATCGCGGAGCCGGTATTTGCTTTCATTTTTCAGCTCATCAGTGAAAGATGCGCTCACCCCCGAGGTGCTTTCAAGTCACCTGGCCTTCAGGAGAGAGTGAAAACCGCGTCTGTAACGACTGCGTTACTGAGAACTGTCCCGATGAAGATGCCAGCACTTTGTCATGGGTCATTGTCCTCTGGAATTCCAAGTTCAATCTGAAATTCCACTGTGCTGATTAAAGTGGACTTCCTGTTCTGCTGTATCCCTGCAGGGATGACAGTTTGGTCTGTGAAACGGCCTAATAAATATGGAAAAGAGCAGGTTTGGAACAGGATGGGAAGTGTGCTGTAGTGCGTTCACTAAGCCATCACTCAGCGCGGTAATATTTATTGCAAGATTTAACCTAGCATGGTCCTCCTTATAGTCTTTACTGTGATCGTTATTCTTTTCAGGCTTTCAGCCTTTCCATCAACATTCCCACACACAGAACACGGTTCTGCTTTGTGTTGCTCCTGTGATCAGGCAGCCACTCAGTCGGTGAAGCTGAGGTAGCACCTTTAAATGAAAGGATTGACAGGGATTAAATTTGCAATTTAAAATATTTTTTTTCACAGAAAAAGCATCATATGTGTATATACTGTATATATTTAGTCTCTGTGTGTTTTTGACTATGTGTGCACATCAAAATTGCTTTTGTGCCAGAAATATTCAGGCATCCTGGTGTGTACATTACTATACCATGGGGGTGTATGAGCTAAGATCTAATATTATATAGGCCTTTTGTGTAGTGAGCACTGTGCTGAGTTGTAATAAAGCAAAGACACTGTGCATGTTATTAAAGTTTTCATAAATAAAGGAACTTGCAGTCCTCACAGATGATAGTTCTCTAGTTGATTGACTCTCCTGGACCTATAAAGTCAATGAAAAATGAAACAATGGTCTTCAGTGTTTGCTTTTAAAATCCAGTCAGTCCAGCCATGATGGAAAGATCGATGGATAACTTAAAAATCAAAATATTTCTAGTTAAATTAGCTGAGCCACAGTGGTCGGCCAGAGTGACACTGCAAGATACAATTTGTTTTATAGAGGTAGTTTTTCTCCATATCAGTTCCATGTGTCTGTGGGTTCATTCGATGTCAACAAAACATCAAGGAGCTCTTAGCATTTGGATCATCGTGTCTTGCCACCGTATTTGAGAGAATTTCCTATTTCTGAGGGCAGCTGAAGGCCAAACCAATTTCATACCTTTATTTAGAGAAAAACTGTCCTTTCAGTGGGTAAAGACCCACAAATGGACAGGAAAACCCTGATGAAACCCCGCTATTCATGGCACTTAGAATACTCAGTGGCAGGATGTCAGATGTCAGATTTTATACCCAATAAGACCTAAATACTCCAAGTTGTACAATACATAAAAGAAAGGAACAAGTAAACTGAGACTTTGTTCGTCTCCGATTGATTTATGTACACAGGAAAAGTGCACAGCTAAGGCCCTATTGGATCCTATTAGAACAAAGTCTCAGGTCTATAAAAAAAAGATAAAACCAAGGAATTAGTTGCTGATGAAACTATCGGAGCTTGGGAAGGGAATTTTGGGTTGTGTTTTTTTTCCTTTGTAATAATGACTAGATCAGTCATTTATTTGGAAAGCCCAGTTTCAGTCAGTCAGGGAACAGTGAGACCACATGAAGCAAGGAGACGGAAGTAAATTATTGATGGTTTTTAACTAAGAACGTCTCCGAGGTTTATGACCCTTTATGACCAACCATCAGTGGTGACATTCCAGGAAGCCCTTTAATGGACCCTCCTTTTAATAGTAATCATCTCATGTTTCAAAATGAATAGTATACCATAATTCATCAAGCTTCACATGTGCTTTCTATGTGAACGAGGCCTGTTGAGCCAAGGTTGACTTTTATGTTAATACATCACCTGTAAAATGGTAACATGCATCACTGAAACGGCATGTAGAGGTTTCTAATGCATGTGTAACTAGAGCACTTTTGTGTGTGTGTGTGTGTGTGTGTGTGTGTGTGTGTGTGTGTGTGTGTAGTATATAAAGAAGTGCATAGGAAGTCCATCATAAGTTTTAGACAGGCATAGTTAGAAATTGTGCTTTGCATAATAATGACAAATATGATTAACTTTTACAATATTGACTTGTTGTTGCTAATAAAAGTAGCATCGACCATAGCTGTAGGGATAAAATAGAGGCCCACATCTCTTTCCTGATCAAGTGTATTTTTCATCAATATAAAGTCAAGTCAGTAAAATGAAAACCCATGAATAAATGAGTTATATTTTCCTGTCTAGTTTAGGATAATTTGCTGTAAGTGTAAGTACCATTTCTCCTGATGCTGTAAATACCTTTAACATACTGTCTATGGCCCACACTGACTCTTCACACCTGGTGTAAACAACAACTGCTGACTTTCATTAATCCCACCGCTTGACAGCAGTAATTGAATACACTAAAAGCACTAATTATCCCTTTGTGAGTAAGATGGGAGAAACCACAGATTCAAGGCATATGATGATATAGCTAAGGTGTTGAAGGTAATTTTTTGTGTACAAAACACTCAGGCTTGTAGTGAGAAATGATTGAAGGGCAATGTTATATACATAAAATCTAGCAGGTGACATTCAAATGGTTAGACAAAGGAAACGCAGGATGCTCAGAAAGTGTGAAAAAAGGCTCTTGGCAAATTCTGTCATATTAACAGTTATTTTTCTGAATATGAACCCATCCATGAATATATAAAGTGAATATAGAAAAGTAATTTTCGGTTGGTACACTTTTGTTTCCATAGTTGGCCTGTGCTAAGAGTGATTCTAATACAAAATGTATTTTTTAGACCAAGAAAATGAAGCGAATGCAGAAGTGCCTTAAAGAAAGGGATGTAAAAACATGAAGTGTGTTGTATCAGGGGTTATGTGCAGTAGTATTTCTCTGCTGGGCTTGGTTACTTCCTGAAATCAATGCCTGACAACCTTACAGTGATTACATGACTTCAGGAAATGACTGCCTGAACAAGAAATGGTCAGACACGTAATCCCACATTAAACTGCAACTTGTGGTTTTTACACTGATGTTTAAATGGATTAGATGAGCCAGAAATAGAAGGCACGTTAATATGTGAGTTTTGGAGGCTCTTGTTGGTGGATTTTGTTGTAATGTATGCTAAGTGAAGCTGGCAAGCTGCTGGTTGTGGCCTCATGTTTGCTGTAGAGACATGAAAAGCACCTTAATCTTCTCATCTGACTTGGTCTTCTACCACAAAATGACAACCTGTTGTCTGAAGATATATTGTTTAGTAGACATTCAGTTTCTCTGAAATTGAAAGTCATCCCTTTTCTGTAAACATCAAATTTATTTGATACTTTTTTGAAAATTTTGTTGCATTTTGCTGCTTCAATTTTTCTTTTAAAAAGTTTAAAAAAGGATTTTTAAGAAAAAAAACTCAACGCTAGGTTCATAGTTCATAGCAAAAATACCATATTTTAACTGAACACTGCAAGAGAAAATACTTCCTTCTAATTGGCCAACAGGTCTCTGTTGTAATAGGGTTACAGGACATGAAAAAATAAATAAATCTGTTTTTTTCTGCCAGCTACATCCAGGTGGTTAAACAGATTTAACAAGGACTGTACAGAATAGTTTTAGGCTTTGATGCTTTATTCATAGTAATTGGCGTAAAAATTTTAAATCAACATTGCATAAGCTATCATGTGGGTTTGACGGGTAGAGCAATTGGATGGATGCAGGCAGACAGCTGCTGATGATGACTGCAACTGTGAGGTAGTCTATGAGGTAGACCTGAGGAATAAACACCAAGGGCCCGATTCACCAAAGGACCGTGCAGCTTTTGGGGCAACTAAACAGGCGCAAAGTAGAGATTGCGCATCTGTCTAAGTCACAAAGTCGTTGCAAATGGTGATGTGCACCGCTGACTGCACTGCCATAAATATAGCGTCTCTGTTCCCTGTGTCCACATTTAAATGAGGTATTATGCATGCATTTAGAGGAACAACAGCCCATATTTATGTAAATTAATGCAGGGCCAAAAAGCGTCCAATTCTAGAAGATCAGCGCTGTTTGCGACATGCAGATAGCGTGAAATATTTAGCATCTCCCCAGAGTTGGTGGTAATTGCGCAACATGTAAAATCTGCATCACCTTACGGCCACACTTACCTATGATCATGGCATCTGTGATTGTTGCAAGAAGAACGGATCATAATGCCAAGCCTGCTCCTGAGTGTATATTCACTACACAAATATCACTGTTTGATTTGCCAGACAAAGAAATTCTCTGCAGGTATAGATTGCTATTATTTTGCTACCAGGACAAAGCAATCTGTTGTTGTTGTGAAAAGAAATAATACAGATGACGAGATGTAACAGAGGCAGCCAAAGTGGGGCTCTATTCAATGAATCAGCACATACAAAAGTTCAGCAGCGCAGTCTTACCTATTCTTGTTCAACAATGTTTTTCTACTCCTTCGATAAACGCAAACACACACAGGGTTTCAGTGTGGATGTGACAGACATACACATTCCTTTGACGAATGCTTAACTAGAAGCAGCTCATCTTTCTGAACTTAAGATGTTTTCCAATATTACCGTGGTTCCCATCAAATACACATTCATTCATATCCCTTAAATGGTATCGTTGTTGTAAGTATGCTAGTTCATACTGACCCAAACTTTCAATGGATATTAATTACAAGTTTCATATCATCCAAACCAGAACTTCCACTGAACATTGATTGTCCAAACATTTCCAGGAATAGGCAAACACTTCCAGGGAATCGGCAGTAGCTACATGGCACAAAACCAAATTCTTCTACAATAGCCAGATTCCCCTACAACGTAACAAATTGCTCACAGCTGCTGTCCTTGATGGGCGTGTTTGCACTGGCATTAGATGCTGAGACAGAGCAAAAAGCAGGGGCAAATGATGCGCAATATTCGGCAATAAAAGCAGGCGCAATTCAGTCTTAATGAACCAGGCCTGTAGAGTTATACTGCATTCATATCTTATTCAGAGCCTTTTACTGGCCAGAGAAGCTCAGAGTTTATTTTTCAAACTTTTGGGATTAAAGAGAACATTTATCTTCACTCCGTATTTTCAAACTTATAATGATCCAGTAGTCAAACTTGCGGAGTGATGGCATCATAAAATATGATGACAGACACTCAAAGCTTCATTCAAGACGCCCTCAATAGAAACTACAGATGTCCAATAAATGACTTTCTGTACAGCCCCAAACATAAGCTAGGCTGACGCTGAAGAAGTTTAAGTAGATGGCAACTTGATCACGCAAGATTTTACATAACTACATAACTACAGAGCACCGAGGACATTTGTTTTCCTCCTTGGACATTGACAGGACTGAAGTCCTTTCAAATATTCTACTTGGGAGCTAGCCAATCACTCTACATTTAAGACTGTTTTACTCACTGGATGTTTTTCAGTAACCACTTTGTTACTTGACCTGAGAGTGATTACTATAAAGAGAGTCGATTGATTCAGAGGACATGCTTTCTAACATCACTTCAACAGGTCTGCCCAAATTTCCTACAGACAGGTTTTAACTAAGTTGCTCTGAGTGGCACCACTGAGACAAAATTATATGGTAGACTACATTTTTTCCATCGAACACACACAAAATCGATCACAATTAAATAACACTGAAGAATGTGTATGAAAAGCTTGGTAAAACACTTTGTACAGGCCATAACTGATCCTAGTGCTGTGAGGAAATCCTTCGAGACCTACTCAGACTTGGCCAGGCTTTGGTACATGGCTTGTATCCTACACTCATAATTTGAAAAAATGTGTAAAACAACGGACCAACTGCTTACTCCTGGAATTTGATATCTGAGGTTTAGACGAAGAGAGTAAATCTTCAGCAAAACTCAAAACACTTTTCAAATATTAGGTGCATTTAAAAGTTTTGTGTCTTCAAAGTTATTATTATTATTTTTTTCCAAGAGGATCCTAGCAAGCATTTAATTTTCATAAGCTTCTATAAATGCAGCCAGATTAGCTCAGTCTAAACTAGGAGACAGCCTGTTATTAAACTGCCTGTCTGTCTCTGCCATCACCCCGTGCCCACGCCTGTTCACCAGCTACAGCAGGATGCTCCCTCCCTGTCATACAGCGGTAATGAACGGCTGACACACACAGCTGTTATTATAAAAATTAAAGTATTAAGAAAGTCTGTAAACAACATCCTCCCTTGTTCCAATTGTATATGGAATGGTACTTATGGAAACTTAACATAACTATAATAACTGTATATTAAATTCTAAAATGGAGATGGAGTGTGTATACTTTGTAGTTGAAGTGATGTCACAAAAGCTTTCAGTTTTGGGAACTCGTGAGTGTTTGTTTGTCTGAGGACAGATGATGCTCCCAAGGCTCAGCCACAGGAAATGTCCTGTAAACATGCTTGTATAACCATCCCCCATTCTGCCTCAGATAGCACTTGGCCGGACATCTTTCTGTGAGTGTGTGTGTGTGTGTGTTTTCTGTGTGTGTGTGTTGGATTGTGGCTGTAAAAACAGACAGTGTTTAGCCGGATTATACTAGTTAAAATGTATTATTGTTGCTTTGTCTACTTTGATGAATATGAACTCATGTAATGGAAATGAAATACAGGAGAATATTATGTGACATGTTTGGCAAAATAAAAACTGAGTAGAGCGGTAAGCACAGCTTAAGCAGCACTGCAAAGGACCCGGGTGTTTTTGTGGACAGATTTTGATAAAAGGATTAGACGTTGTATTCCTAAAAGCTGTTTCCCCTCAGACTGCACAGAGAAATGTGTTTGACTCCAGATTGAGGTCTGTTCTGAAGTACACTGTTGTTACTCTGTCAGTCAAAGTGATTGTCACAACGAGCACGCCATTCTCATGCTCGCTGTCGCCTGGCATTGCACACCTCTGCTTTTGTTGCATCTTCAGACTAGAATGAGTAAGACGATGCATTTGTGTTTCTCTTTCACAATGTTAATAATTTACTCACCCTCTCTTTAACTGGACATTTTTGTTGTTGCATTATTTATTATTCTTTTTTTTCAATTCAGATGAAATGCTGTGTTTTCCTGGCACTTGGAAGTTACCAAATGTTACTATTAGAGTTGATGAAAGAAGACACAGAAGTGTTAAGTGCTGCAGAAAATGCAGTGTTATAATATGAAGATATAATGACAATGAGAGTTTTTTTGCTTTTTTGTGCAATAAACCAAGGCTGCACCAAAGAGTTCAAAGCCTCATTCATAATACTGACATTTCAATTCTAAATGGGCATTCGATTATGCAGTTTAAAGTGCACCCCTGGACTCTGAGTGCTGAGTGTGGGTTGAACGGGTGAAGCAGAGGGGTAAAACCTGGCAGAGAGCTGCACCTTTGAGATAGTCTGAGGGAGATTGGAGCTTTTGGAGGAATAAACTCATGAAGTCTAGCCCTGCTGCAGTACTCAGTGTTACCAGTGTAACAGGGTATGAAGGCATGCACCGATTACATTACTTGCCAAACGCCCCCACTGTCGTTTTGCCTTTTTTTCCCCTCTTCATAAGTATATAAGTAACTGCCTGCTCCATACAGCAGCAGCACAGAATAGCAGGAGTCAGATGGAGGTTGCAGCCTGTCGCCTGCAGCTCTTCATCTAACAGCTTACTGCGGCTGCTCTTTCTCACTACTTTACTCCCTGCAATATTCCAACTTATCTCTTATGAAAAATTTAAAAAATGAACATTGTCTTGTTTGGGAGACAGATTTTTAATAAATGATTGCAGGAATTTTGCTGATGTTATTACTGTAAACCTGCAGCAATAATACATGTTGGATTTGCATTAGTCGTACCTTAATTCAGTGCCCTACAGTGCAATCGAGAACGGGCAAAATTCACTGAAGACATACAGAAAACACATGATTTTTGTAGGTTACCTTTTTAAAAATAACAAATCATCCAGACTTGGCTGTAAAGCATAAAGCAAGTGTCTACATACTGTTATGATTAACTCAAAGAGTGTGTGGTGTAAAATGCCTACGCTGATGCTAAAATCAGACTTTGGATGGCACATTTGAAAGTCTCCAGTGCCTGGGCCCCATGAGTTGCCAAGTTTCATCAAAAAGCGTTTGGACAATGGGGATTTAAATTAGCTCTGCACACCTCTTTTTTTAAATTGTGTACTGCAGCCAAGAATACAAATGCAATTCTGCTTACTTTTTCAGCTTTTTTTTTTTTTCATAGATGCAGGTTCAGTGTATGTAAGAAGTTGTGTCAAGTGTGTTGTCTGTTTGTCCTCTCAAAGAAGATCTCTCAACTGAGTCTGAAAGCTGCAGACGTGGTGATAAATGGAGGCTGCTGGCCTGGATGGCTTTTTTTCATTCCAGCAGAATTGCAGGGCTAATAGCTGATCTTTTTCTTTAGAGCTTAAGAACAGGCTGCAGCTTTGTATCAGCTTCACATTAAAGAACCAAGGTCAGTGTGTTTCATCTCTTCAGTTGTTTTTGAATATTCAGATAGATCAAAACAATGCAGATATAATTGGGTGAATTCTGCAGAGATAGGCTGGTATAAAGTTATATTTCTCTTTGTCATATTCTGATTAGTGGTTACAACAAATATTTAAATTAGTAGCCAGTCGATAGCACACAGGAAGCAGATTGCTTTAAACAAGTCATTATGGAATACTGGCTATGTTAATTTTAGGAAAATGCCAGTGTCTTAGTTTGTTTGCATTGATAATACAAAAATACATAATTGTCAATCCCACATGCTATATATAATGTATATATACATCTAATATACATAATCCAACCATCCCGTGCATGCATATTTATCCTTTTTTAATTCTTTTTTTCCTCTGCGCTTCTTGTACTGCTAAACATATTGACTTGTGTACAGACTCATGGTGTCTACTTCTATGCTGTTGGCCATAGGTGATTTAATGAAGTGTACATACACTTCTTCTCACTTGCTATTACAGTACAGCCCTGACCAGTTGCCATTCCTTACTGCCTGCCATTCTTTTATTTATCGGTTCCGTTTTTGCTGCACTTGATCCTCGCTGTGCGTCTATTCCCGTGTAAGCACGCTGAGTGAAATGTAAAACAGGAGTCAAATGTGTACACATACTCGACCTGTGAAGCCAATTCTGAGTGTCATGCCTCTTAAAAGGTTTTGATCTCTAATAAGTCTTTACACCACCATAACTACGTCTCTTGCTTTGAGAAGAAGTGGTGTGAAAACTGTTTATTATCACAAGGCATCACCAGCATCCATGTTAATTATAATGCATAGGCTACTGGTATCACTGCAGCTCAGATAAAACACTTTGTTGTCTCATCCCTTTATGTTTTATTCAGCCATATTAAGACCTCTGTGTTACTGAAGAAGAAGTTTTCAGTTTGACCAACTTCCACTTGAAGTTACTGCCTGCTGCTACAGCAGCGAATGTGGAGTTATTAGATAAGGCTTTGTTTCAGGCAACAGTTGGCAGTGGGAACTGTGTGGTATTCTCTGGGAGTGCGTGAAGCCCGTCTCGTTGGCTGTCCTCACACAACTATTCTGCCAACCCCTGCTGGGCAATTGACAGGCGAACATAATAGAAAGCGGGTGGAAGAGGCCTTACCTTAAGGGCCACTCCCCTGTTACAATCCCTCCAAATGGAATCAAAGTAGCACAATGCACCCCACTGTTGCATCAAAGAGATCTTCCCGTCTCTCGTTAAGCTGGGTGCATAGAAGCGTTCCCCTTTGAAGACCTTCTCATCTGAAATCAGCAGTGTCTCGCTGACAAGATAAAGTGGCTATAGTGTTTTCCCACTACAATGTGGATGCACGGGCAGACTGTGCGCTACCTCTATAAAAGAAATGTTTTATTGCCGTATGCTTTTGTTTTTGTTTGTTTGTTTGCTTCAATGAAAGACAAAGATATAAAGTGAAGTCTGGAAACGCATCTTCAAATATTAAACAGAAAATACCTGGGATGCACCAGGAGTCTTTTTTAGGGGGAGTGTAAATATGAAGCTATTTAGCACAAGCTCGGGATGAATTCTTTATTGTGTAGATTGTTGCTTTTTAATGGACTGCATTTATGCCCATAATTTGAGGGTTTTAAAAGCTTTTTCGGCACTAATTTGTGTTAAAGCACTTCATTAAAGCTCCTAAGAATATTCAGATGAGTGAAAACACGACAAGGAATGCGACTTAGTAATTAGTGTTGTGATGGGTATGTCAGTCACAAAACACAGAAATTTAGAAGAGCCGTACACTGATGTCCTCACATGCCTCAACACGTGCTACTTAACAAGACATTTTTAAAATACCTTCTTCATATATTTTCTGAAGTTGAAGCTTGTGTATGTTTGTGTTTGACAGACAGAATAAACTTTGTGGAAAAGTTTAATGCTGCAGCATATGAGTATGTTTGTTTTGTAATTGTAATTTTTAGCCTTTATGCCTTGCCTCTCCTTGTTAGTACAGTTTGTCTCTCCTTAGTGCTGTGAATATTTATTCTGAATTATAGACTTTATTTAGCAGTCAGACAGGTTTTATGGTCAATGCCATTGCAGTTTAGATCCAAATCCCTTGATGTCCTCATACTGCCTCGAAACAAGAAAGAGTTATGTTTGCCTCATAGTTTAACTTATTGTAACCCCCAATTTTGAGGTAATGAAGTTTTAATATTTGTTTCCCCACTAAGCTAAAAGTTGGGCACCCCTTTGCTTGTGTAAAACTAAAAAAATGCTGTTTTTGGCTAACAACTAAGGTAATGTAAATGGTTAGATAGAATGGACTCAAAACATCACGATATATCAGGGTATTTCTGTAATAGTAATTTTATTGACAACATAAAAAAATACAGAAAAATATTTTCAGTTTTCATAGAAGCTATAAATCTCTCCTTGCAGACTTTTTGTAAAAAAAAAAAACAGTGTTATAAATTTGTTTTATTATCCTCTTTCATCAGTACATTAATCTTGGATTCCTTACATATCACCATGGTTTGTTCTACATCTGATCTCTTGTACCAGCACACTTCCACATTACTGTAATCACTCCACTTTTTGAACTAACTCCTTCATTGTGGAACCTGTATCAGTATTACTTTATATTATACATTTTACATTTATGTTATCTTTCAGCTGTGCTTGTCACTGCTGTGCATAACAGTATGATGTCATTACATCAGCAAGTTGGAATAATGCTAATATTACACTTTTTTTTTAATATAAAAAAGCAAAATTATGTCAGTATAATTGTGAAAAAAACGATTTGGCAGACCCCTACCACACAAGCATAAAAAAAACTTTCTCATAGCACAAAGGCAATGTTCTGTGTTATAAAGTATACACTATTTTCACAACACAATGGAGTTTTCATAAGTAATGAGTGTAATTTTAGTCAAAGCAGTCATATATCCTTAAATAGCAGTGAATATGAAGAATCCAATCTGTTGCCTGCATGGCACAGATTCGTTAAAGGTTACATTGAAATACAGAACCTCATGTAGGCATATCTTTGAAAATACATTGCCAAACTCTGTGCAAGGCAAAATTGCTGTCTCAGATTTATGCATGTCTTTGAATTATAATTCATGTCCTAATAGCTACAGGAGTAAACATGGTGCAAACACCTCGGATGTTTGCAAGGAAAATTCAGACTTTTCCTGCAGTGTTTATCAGGGGATGTCAGGAGATGGAATTTGGTAGTAAGTGGTTGCCCTGGAGACAAGATAAAGGTGACTCGGCCGTGTGGTGACTGACAGGCGTAGTCCTCTCTCAGATCTCACACACTGGGCACTAACTGGGAAGGCTGCTCCATTCAGTCATGTCTTGGCTGGAAGGTGTGAGCTCTGCTCTTTTATTCAACAGCTGCACAAGAGGACGGTACAGAGGACTGTTGTTATTTTATTTTTCCTGAATTGGCCTTTGTTGTTGAAAAATTGTTTGCCAAGAGTAATAAAATTAGAATGCTCTATTTTAAGGTGGTGGTATAAATAGTGTATTAACAAGTCAAAGTTTCAAAAATAGGTCAATTTCTTTTCTTTTTTTTTTTTACCTTTGTTACTCATACTGCAATAGCTCCTTTTCTTATTTCAGTGTTGCACTTCAAGTGGTAAATAACATCTTCAGATTCAGTCCTTATCAAAGTTATGCTTCTTTCCTTTTATGACTCCCCTGTACAGCACAGCTCTTTTTCACCGCACACACTCAAAGTGATATGCACCAAATTCTTGCTTCTGTCAGAGGGGATGCTGAGAAGTAAGATGAAATATCTGGGGAACCGTGAAGCCTTTGCATCCTGTACACCCAAGAAGGCCCCTCTTTTCTCTCCGTCTTTTATTCCCTCTTTTCTCCCTTTCTTCTAGAGTGGAAAATAATCTGGCCTGCTGATGTACGTCTCTGTATAGTACCATTATCATCTGTGAGGTGTCATTTCAGTCACCGTAGTACGGCCAGTAATGGCATGGTAGTTCTGTACAGAGCACCATAAAACCTGGAGCATTTAATGGAGTTTTTAATGCATTTGTATACTTTATTTACTTCACTGTTTGATTTGGTTAGGCAGTGGTTAAGCAACACTGTGTTACTGGCAAATCAGATGAACTTTCAAAAATAAAGCTTAGCTTTGAAAGTTACACGACACATTGTGCAATTTAAAAAGCTGGTGAACAAAAACTTAATTCATCAGAATCGATACACGCAGTAAACACTGACATTTAAACTGATAAAACACTCTGAAAAAGGGGTCTTTGTCCACTTTGTTTCCACTAAAACATTTACAGCCTGGAATGTGTTACACTGATTCTTCCTTTAGTCTTAGGACTAAAAAAATACAAGCTGTGATTTGTCTTTCTTGAGACTGATTCACTTTCCATTTATCTTTCTTAACTGGTTTTGTGGTCATTTAAAGCAAGCTGGGATCTTTTAAGCTCTTTTTTCTCTAGTGCTTAAAATGCAAAGGACCTCAATCATTTGTAGTGTTTCTCAAACTGAAATATTATGTATAATTAAAAATAAAAATTAAATTGTTGTGCCAGGTCTAATGAACATTTCTCTAATTGAAAAATGTTAAAAAATGTATTCATGCATGTCTTCAATATGCAAAGAGCAACAGCAACTAATACTTTGAATATTAAGGCATGTAAAGTGATAATTATTATTAATTATAATAATTATTATTATCATCATTATTAGTTGTGATAACATTTCTCAGCATCGCTCAGTTCCCTTGCTGCTCTGACAGGTGTGTGTGTGAGTACGTAGCCTAAGCTTGTAGGTAGTGGGGTGTTTTGTTCCTGCGTTCCCTCTGGGCCGGCTCCTGCTTCAGCAGCTGTCTCAGCCTCTCCCCTCTCATGAGCCCTTGACACAGAGGTGCTCTCTAAGCCTAATGAGAGCTGTAGCTGGAAAATGCTAACGAAAAGGGGACATAATCACAGTTGTTTTTATTAATATTGTTTCAAATGGGAACTTTTCAAATAAAAGATACTAACAAGACTAAGTGAACCCATGCATATTTACTTCTGTCCATGTACAGTTCAGAATGCTCTATCTTATGGCTGATACTGTGTTGCCTGATTTTGTAATTGAATTGGTCAGGTTTTTGTCTTATGTGATAAAAGGAAAAGAAGGATTCATTTGGTGACATGGTAGTTTTGTATATCAGAGGTCGGGCCTGTCTGAATGTCAGAGCTAAAAGATCGTCTGTTATTGATGGTCATGTGAGCGCACCAAGACAACTGCAGCTAGATATTGATTTCAAATCAGCAGGTTTAGAGTCAAAGCAGGAATGATGGGATCACATCATTTGCACAATATATCTTGCTGAAAAGTTGCACTCGGTGGCACTGAGGGCAGCTTGACAGCATTTACAAGTGGTCATACACACTCATTCAATATAGTGCAGATGTCTTTAAGAGCCTTTCAGTCGGCGGTCTCATTGAGCAGAAGTGTTGTTATTCTGTTGCTGCAGTTAACGAAAGTACACTAAAGTTCAAAATGAAAATGCTTGCAATAATAATTTACAAAAAAAGTTACTGATTAGCATCACATGATTTCTTTTTATCACTCTTTCCAAGCAATTTATCTTCCTTGTGAGATGAGGGCATTGATTTTTGTGGGCTAGTTTATGTGGCAGGTTTGTACTTTAGGTGTCTGTTGTCACAGTAGGAGCAGAAATGGCTTTTCAAAGAAAATCCATTATGAACCATCAAACATGCATCAAACTCCCACTTTACACTCTTCAGTCTGTTGTTGTAGTAATGTGGTTATCTATGGGACCCTTTTCTCTCAAACAAAGGCTCTTAAAAAGAGCTGAGTGGTTTGGACAAAAGCAAATTTTCTTTTTTTTCTATCAAAAAAACCTTGATATATATTTTGAGAGATGTAGTGATGACCTCTGATTATATTCCAAGATTTTTTTGATGAATAAATGATCAGAAGTAATGTGGGTGTAATGACAAAGCAGCAAGAACAGACTGGCAACTTAAACAGATAACATGACGTTTGCTATGATGCAGCATTTAAAACCAGGAAAAGACAAACTTCTGTCGTATCATGATAAAACAACCAAAATCTAGAATGATATGTCATCCCATTTAACAATATGAATATAAGATCAAATAAAGTGCCAAGCCCTACTCTTAAATGTGTAATACCAGTATGAAACATGCACAGCAAAATGAAAATAAAAACCATTTATGCACAGGGACAGCTGAAAAACAAACCCTGCATGTGAATTTTTGCAGTTTTGATAGAGTACATTTATCAGAACGTTAACCTCCATTTCCTCTGTAGTCTTCTATCACATGAACACATAATTAGTGTCTTCAGTGCGTGCTCTATATTAATGTATGCATTCTCTTATTTCCAGGCAAAAGTATGTAAATTTGACAGTTCTTTGAAGTGAAAACATGACTGTTAGTGTGAGAAGAAAGAAGGAGAGAAGCAATTAGTGAGTCACTGTCAACAATGGATATGACAGAAATGTGTACATTTCAAACTGTGTGGGCTGACAACTAAAATGTCAGAGTATTTTAGAATCCCCATCTTATTTTGCTTTTAATTATAAATTCAGCTGAATTATGAAATGTTAAAAGCCTCCATTACGCGCTAAAGCTCCATCCCACTCTTTAAAGTACTTGTAAACATATTAGGTTACCTTCACCTTTGCAAGAATATGCTCACAGTGCGAACACAGCAGACCCACACACTGACCTTTATGTAACTGGGGTACAAAGCAAATTGAAATCAGTTGCATAATAAAAAATAAAATAATTTTACAAGTGATTCATGCACTCTGCCAGCTCTTTGCATGTCATCACTGCAGTTAACCCTTCACATTGAAAAGCAGCTTAATTGCTTTTCCTTCCAAAATGTTGACACTTTCTTATGCATCAGACTGAACTAAGATCTTCACGCAGATCACCAAATACGTGTGCTGAATCTTTAATGGGTCTTTTATGGCTTTGTTGTCATGCAATTATGAGTCATACTTTAGATGCAATCCAGATTTTACTTCACTCTTTAAATTAAAAGTGTTTATTATTTTTTTCTTGTCTTGTATGTTGGTTGTTAGAAACTATTTCCCCATCATACCTCAAAGACCATGGTATCGTACAAATGTGCTGAATAATTCAAGAAGGGGCTCATATGCAGGGAGCTTAAAGAGATTCTGGTTGGCCTTATACATTCAGTGATTTCAGAAAGAAAAAAAAAACTAAACTAAAACCAAAAAATCAGTTATTCAGCAGTTATGCCTTGGCGCCACCTAATTAGGGAGTTTAAGCTTTTGCTACTCAACATGGACTTTCGAAAAAAGTTTTTACTGAGATTGTTATCTTCATCTTATCTTTAAAACTAAACTAAATAAAAAAGTAAAAGCACATTAATCAGCTTTGAAGTGGATGACATAGCATTAGATGCATTTTGCAACCAAGGTTTTAAAGCAGTTACAGAAAAGGTTAATACAAGTGAGGTGCCTTACATGAATGGGTCAATTTTTTGGTTTGTGGTTTTTCTTTATTTGTGGATAATAAAGAAGTATAGTGAGACAGTTTATGCTGAGCAAGCAGGGATTGGGAAACTTTGAACTAGTCTCTTCTTTACAGACTGAAATAAGTATGAGATTACTAAAGTAACCCTCATTCATGAACTGACATGTAACAGTCTAGTTGACTCACGACAAACAAAGTTGGCTAGTTGCTCTTTGCCAGTTCTGGCTCATTGCTGGTAAGTCAGAGGTGGAAGACATAAAAAATAATGATACAGTGAAACTTTAGAGGAGAAGTCAATGACAGTCTCATGGGGGAAAGCAGAGGCTGAGCTTTGCAGAACTACTTTTATACTTCAACAGATTAAATCAGTTTCTTTCTCATTATTGATCAATTCATATGTGAACCAGTGCAACAGATATAGTGCAGTTATTTGTTCCGGATTGACACACTGAAGCTTCGTAAAATATACTGAATATAAACTGCTGAAATATACTGTTTGCAGAACATAGATTTAAATAGCATTGTGAGAGTATCTAGTGTTATTTAGAGTCACAAAAATTCAATCGTCAAATGCAAATTTACAATCGGAAAAATGTTTCTGAGACCATAGGAATCCAAAATTTTCCACTAGCATAACCAGCCGGTGTTTGATTAAAAGGCAGGATGTACTGGAGAGCTGGAATCCAGAAAGCCAAAGCAGGTCCTCTGGAGTTTGTCAAATGTCACTTGCAAAATATATAGGACAACTAAAGTCCTGGAATGCAATAAATATTCCATATTTATATCTAGAAGTGTGAGAGTATCCAAAGGTGGAATTTTTCTAAGGTTTTCAACTCTCAGTGTGTGCTTAATCTTTTTTGACACAAAGGTTAGACAGCTCAGCTGGGCTTAATTTTTCTGGACAGATCTTGGTATGATGATCAATGATGGAGTAATAAAGTACATAAAGCAGATAATGCAGACCCTCACAGAAACTTCTATTGTATGAATGTCAGTGGGCATGAAAATGGACAGTCAGCAGATGATGAAAGTGCATTCTTTCACTCTTCTGCACCCAGAAGTTGTCGAGCAGTGGTCTGCCTGAGTTCTGCTGTTTTGTTTCTATACTTTAGTACTGACTAAAAAATAGCAAACCCAACTTTAAAACTACTAGAGCTTTGTCTGTTTATTTTTAAATTAAAGTCATTTTTACCATTGGCTAACACTGGTTGGTCCCAACAAGGTAAATAAGAACTTTTTTTTCAAGGCCAATATGGCAGGATTTTACAAAAAGTACCACTTTATCCACATTGGGGAAATGATCCAGTTGTACATGCATGCTGTAGGTTTGATGTTATGATGGCATACGTAGAGTGGTAGAGGTATTTCCACCAATACATATTTGACTTTTCTGCTATATATTCAGAGCAGGCTACATAGCAAATAAGCACTGAATTTTCTAGCGATTCTGGTGTTGGGATTCTCGATTTTATGGTCTCTTGAATACAGCTGCTTTGCTTTGCAAGGTAACAGGATTTGGTCAGTTGATGTCAGTACTGCTCCTGTAGGCTGGTTTTACAACTGCTGAGGGAGGAGAGTGACAGAAGCTCCCAAAAAGCAGGAGGCACATGAGAAAAAAAAGAATTCACAAAAAAGGACTCTAAATCTGTCATGTGGACATGGTTTGAGTTTCAAAACCCAACACTGTATGATACTCAAAAAATGTACTGCAACCTGTCAATCAAAGGGATGTTTTGTGATGCAAAGGCAACCTCCACAGGTTGACATAACCTTAAGACTTCTCCTTAAGACATCAGTTAACTCCAATATCAGTTAACATATCCCCTAAAAAACATAGCTTTTGAATGGCTTAGCTTTATATCAGTAGTGCGAGTAGGCAACATCAGGTTTGCCGTCTGCTGAATGTGTCTTCAAAGTCTAAATGTCCCTCTGATTTTGCAGATCTTTCTGCTGCTGTCCAGAAGTTCTCCCAGTCCCTGCAGGAGTTCCAGTTTGAGTGCATAGGTGATGCAGAGACAGATGACGAGGTGAACATCGGTGAGTTCAGTTTGGCCATGCCCAGGAGGGCACATATCTCTGTCTTTGCAGTCTTTCATCCTCTTTACTCTCTGCTCTTCCCAAATAGTCAGATTGCCACCTCAACTCAAACCTTGTCTGACATTTCTCTAAGGATCCTCTAGGGAGGCACTTGAACAGAAGTGGCTGCAGTACTTATACGCATCATAAAGAGCTAATGTCCTCTTGCTAAGGACCAAGCGCTAAAAATATGAAATTATTATATTTAAGCAATTTAACATTAATAAAGGAGTTAAAAAGAAAAAGGAAAAGCTTCTTTAGGGTCATTTTGAAGTGTTTTCAGACTAAATCAAGCATACTCTGCAAATTCTTGGAGTGGGATTTGGCTTTGAGTGTACAGTAGATCTTAAAGCTGTCTGAGATGCATGTATAATGAATGCTATTGATTTGCTTATGATGCTTCCCCTGTATCTTTTCAAGCCTATAAGAGATCAAAGGAACTAATTGTGATCAGTGTCAGAGACTAATGGAGGTGCGAACCTCCTAGCTCCCTACAGGAATATGAAAGCAGCTGTGCAGTGGGGCTCTTTGGCTCTAATGGGCAAGACTCGCAGTCTGGCCTCCTCTTCCTCTTCTTTTTTTTTCACTGCTCATTATCCCCAGCTTGAGTCCTCCGCTCTGTGGAGCTGGAGACTGCTGAATTACTGTCCATCTGTGAGGGCTAGACTGGATATCGACCTCCTACATGAGGCTGTAATGTTCATCTGAATGCGAAATGAATAGTCATTCTTTGCTGCTTTTTTTTCCCCTCTCAAAAACTGCAGCGTCTGTGTGATAGGCAGGGGTGCAAGAGACCAATTATGCTTATTGGAAAAATCTACACCCAAATCCAAGCCTCATTAGAATCAAGCACACTTTAATTTGAGGCAATGCACCCTTTCCCTGGCCTTCACTCAAGAGTGGTGTTGATTGCAGATTGAACAATGGATATTTTAGCAGCCCACCTGTTATGTAGCTGGACCCGCAATGTATTTACAGTGGAAATAACTGGCACAATAGCAGCCAGGGGTTTGGCTGTGCCCATGGCTCAGATAACAGAGCCATGGGCACCTGTTTGGGAACATTTATTGACTGTGTAACACAAACAATGGTAAATTCTTTTGGGAGGTCTTTAATCAACACCGCATGGATGTACAATTGGCACAAATAACAAAATGAAAACCATTAAAATGAATAATACTGTGTAAAATCCTGCCATTTTTTAATTTCCTTGTTTCCCCCAACACACAACATCGTGTGTTTTTAACTGTGAGCTTTCAATGTTCAATATCTCATACAGAATAAAGGTTTTCCTGATATTCTATGCAATACTACTGTGTTCAGCCACCATCTCAGAGAGAAAAGGCCATGATCACTATTTGAAGAAAGTGTGAAACAGCCTCTTGAAATCAATCTAGTCATCAATGAGGCTGAGTTTTCTGACTGACATAGCGAGACCCTTGTGTGAATGCCAGACACAATCTTGATGCAGTATTGGTATAACTCACTTTGATGCTCCCAACTTCCCCACATAACATCAGAATCTTGTATGTGCTGCCAGACGGGTTCACCTGACCTTTTATTGATTTCTCTGTATGACTTCCTGCAGTGACATTCACATTTCATGCTGGCTATCGAGGAATCAATGGGGTTACGGTGGCCAGAAATTTAAATTTTTAGAAAAGTTACATGCCCTTCTCTCAGAAGGTCAGTCCTTTAGTCTTGAAGAGCTATTCAGAGCCTCCTGGGGTAAAAAAAAGTCAGATGAGGTCTAGAGAAAAATCCCCAAAAATCGAATATCAGGCAGGAAGGCAGCACTGAAACCCTTAAATTGCTCGTAAATGTAAAAATCTTCTTATAGTGTGCAGAAAAATATCTGTACATGCACACCAAATGTCTCTCTTTATTTTCAGATAAGCTCATGTACCTTATTCCTCAACTTTTGAGATAGTAAATTTTATTCTATCGGTGATTCATTAGGTCTATTGCCTTTCCTCCATTTACCAGTGAATGATATGCAAGCTGTAACCCCACTTTGACTCCTATTTCCTTTCTTTGGAGTCTAATCTTGTCCCATCAGCGGCTCCAGCTGTGCCCTTTACCCCCTGAGAGGTTTGTGCTGCTGATAAAGGAGCTCATGGCATTAATAGGAGGCCAGCCTGCCTGCAGGATCACTGGCACAAAATCATTGCTCCTTGGTCTTTAAAAGGCTTTGGTGTGTAAATGGACCAAAGTGTCTAAGATGATGCATGGGTCCCCATGCCAGGCTGTTGTGGCTGATAATGCTGTTACTGTGTTGGCAAGCATAGCAGCTTGACCGCTGCTAAATGGCTGAACACAGGGTGACACAGGGGCTGACCAACAGAGGCCACACTGTATCTGGCCTTGTATTTAATAAAGCTGTAAAGCTATTAAGGCGCAATTCTCTGGCAGATAAGATCCAATGTATTGTATGTGAAATTCATCTGGCAGAATGCAATATAAGCCACTAAAGCAAAGCCCAGCTGGAGTGAACATATCTCACACACATTAGTCTCTCCTGCATTGTGACACTTTAATGCAAAGACTTGCAGGGAGAGAAAATAGAGGGAAGCAATCAGTGGTTTCCATTCAATTGAAGTATTGTTTTTTACAGCTAGTCCTGGCTTACATTTGGACAGCTGCATGATTTTATTAGATTCTGAAATGTGCTGCGCTGAAACTTCTGAAGCTGCAGTGCAAATAAACATTTTTAGCACCATGCTACAATGCTTGTACGGTGCCAGGAACATCTGATGTTTAACGACTGAGCCACTGTGTTAAAATATCCCTTTTTTTATCATCTGGACATAAGTGCACAGTGGATCACTGTGTACTTGCTTATTGGAGAACATACTGTGGAAAATGTTTCATATATATGATGATGTGTTTGTTGACCAAACATGCAGTAATTTACCTTCAACATGACTGGGTAGAAATAATCTTTCTTTTGTGTTTCAGCTCAGTCTTTCAAAGAGTTCTCCCAGCTGTTGAACACCGTTGAAGAAGAAAGGAGACGCCTGGTGAGAACTCAATTTTGATATTTTGGTTCTCTTTTTTAAAGATGGTTTTGCAAGTGTATAAAACAAAAGAGTGAAAGAACGCATGCTTGCTTAGCTTTGACACTGGGAGGATAACCATTTTGACAGAAATTGGTTTGTGCTGTGAATATTTGTATTAATTTGGAAGTGGTATTGACTGCAGACTTCTTGTATAAAGAAAAGAGTCTGCAGGTTTCTGGCATCACATTTTCTCCTTAAACCAAACAGAGATTTCAATAGAACAAGTAGATTCTGCCACTTACTGTGCACGCCTTATTCAGCTGCAGGAAACATATTGGGGCTTTATTGAACGACAGAGAGGATGGAATAACCCAAAAAACTCCTCAGAGTCCCAGTGGTAGGAACTGAAAGAGAAAAACAGGTTCAGAATACACGCAACACATCAAAAACACAGCCTTGGAGTTATTGACATACTTGACACATGGTGTTAAGTTTTGCCTGGATTTTCTTGTTTACTCACCATATTTAAGCTTTGGATTTTTTTAAAAATACTGTAACATTTCTTTTGCATTTCTTTTTGTCTTAACAGCTTTATAGGTTCACTGCATATCTCTCTCAGCTTTATCACTGTTCTGCCATGTGCAGAAAAACCTGGTCCTGCACTTAAGCATTTGTTTTGTAAAAGTAGACATTTTAGCGGGTGGTACTGAGAGGAGCCTCAAGGCAGAATTTACTTTAGTCCACATACTTCAGCTGTGCATCGGATTTACCAAGTCTGATATGTAAATGAGATCAGCTGCAGGTTTGCAGTCCTAGGTTTTGTAACTCCCTGAGACATTTTCATTAGGGCTCAGTTCCCCATGAAAGAGCAGACTAGAAACTTTTTACAGACACTTTTTTTTTTTTAATTCTATCTTGGTGAGTGTTTGACACCAGAAGGATTTATTTTGGAAAAACACTACAAATGGGAAGCACAGATGAGACATTTAGAATAGACACGCACAAGTTTAAGGTGACTCTAAGGTTCTTAAAGTAATGTGGATTAACCACTAATGCTCTCACACAGTTCACATTTTTCAAATGGATGCACAGATATACTGTAGCTCTGATTAAATATGCATTGTAAGGGGTGTTAGGTAGGTATTACAGTGGCAGTTTCTAAAATACAAGCTCTTCCTATAGATGTTAATATAAAGATTTAAATTTATGTGACTCATAGAGCTTTTTTTCCCCCTGGCATTCAGATTGCAGCTTAGTTTTATGATGGAAAGAATTGCCCTTTAAAGTTGTGGGTCACCTCTGTGCAGCCCATGTAGCTTTATGGAATCGTGTGTCATCCTAATCAATTTGACAAGCATAAAGGCAGCGTTCATAAATTTATATCGACTGGCTTTTTTTTTTTTTTTTTTAAACCTCCTATCCTTGTAAAGTGTTTAATTGCTGTAGATGATGCATGGCCTGTGACAACCATGTAAGTCTGAACTAATAATATATGGTTAATTTAGCAATGAGGAAGACCTTGAAAATATTTCCTCCAGGAAGAAATTTGCCTTTTATTTAATTAATTACTTTTTAATAACATCATCCCTTTTCTGTGAACGCTTATCAACACACCTGAAATGCGAGATATTAATGCGGTGTAGAATGTATAATCATCATTTGCATCTTATCTGTTCAAAAGCATATTACATGATATGTCAGAATTGCCTGTTTGTGTGCAAACAGCTTCATTTACAGCAAACTGTGGGTGACCCTGTCTGTGTGCTTAGCCTCCAGCATGAAACCCAGCAAACAGTGCAAGTTAACTATGTTACAAAGCATTTCAGGAAAGCATAAGGTGATTGAAGCAGAGGAAAGGATTTTTACATTATTTAGGAAAATTATGATAAATTACATGGAAGTGTAATGGATGCATTTTGAATACAGGTAGATAGTTTCTATGAATAGGGTGCTATTTGCATTAAAACTCAGTCTGTATTGTGGGCACCTGAAGAAACCAACAATTTATAAAAACCACCATAGTGGTGCTCAAGCTGCCTTTGTAGCTAACGCTTATCCAGTTTTCATTTTATCTCGATCACAAGACATTGCTGTCACTGCTGGAATCACATCCTGCCAGCAAAATAGATTTTCCCAGAAACACACACCTGACATCTTGTGTTTGTGGTCACATTTTTATTAAGTCCCCTGTGTTTCATCGAGTAGAGAGCAGCAGAGGAACTTAGATTTCTGTTAGAACCTAATGGATTTCAGTACATCTATCAGATCATCCTGGATGCAAAAACTGGATGTGACATATGCAGCAGTAAACACAGTATGACACAGGGCTGGTTGGCTCTCACTGCCTCTGGTGCCTCAAACCAGGCTCTGGCATATGGTTTTGACTCTGTCTTTCTGTAGCAGTGGTGGTCATTTGAAGACTGTCAAGTATGATCAGGGCATATATATTCAGGCACACCGGGTTACATGGTACTTAAAGCAGTCTTTTTGTTTTTGAGTGTGAGGGGAAAAAAAATATTACAGAAATCTGGAGGCAGAAATATGGATGACAAAAAGATGAGGGACAGCTTCACAGCTTGATGTGTTTACAACATATGTATGCACATATGATAGAAACAGAAAGAAGACAAATACATATTAATGCAGGCGTTCGCAGGTTTATTTCCCCCAAAGTGTCTGATTTCAAAGGGTGCAAACATTATAAAAACAAATCAAGATGACAGGCAGAGACACAGCTGAACTGGTAGCAGACATTAGATGACACCACAGCTGAGTAGGAGGAAAACTGTTAGACATCCACAGCATGCAAAATTGCAAAATAATGGACACAAACTTAATAAATCAAAGCAGCTATGACGAGTCACAGAGGCTACGATGCAGCACTTCATTCAGCTGTGATCAATTTGATAAGTAAAATCCTATTCATAGCACACACACACACACACACCCCTCCTTATATACTGTGCATCCCCCACTACTTGCTTTAAAAGCACCCGCTTTGCATCATATCTTTTCTCCTCACCTAGCAGTCTTCTGTCTCATCAGATCACAGAAATATGCAAGAAACACAGCTCTGATCCCTGCACTCAGAGCTGCTGCGTGATTGTAGTGTGGCATTGCGGGATGTAAAGCTTATTTTCCACTCGCACATATTTCAGATCTCTTGGGATACAGGTGCCAGCAATATAACTAATGTCATATGTAAACGTAGTACTTTTCAAAACCTCTGTGATATAAAAAAGCTGTTTGATGTAGTTTTCCAAGGAGATCATACTGCAGTTGTACTTACTCTGAAATAGCACTAACCTTTTCTTTCTCTGCTGCTCCTACAAATAAACTGTAAGCTAATTATTTACCTAACTTGGAAGTGCAAAACCGTGGCTGACATTTCTTATAAGTTTCTATAGGTGCTGTGCTCATTTTCAAGCACATTTAGAGAAACAGACTGCGTCTACCTTCATAGAGACATCCATGGACCCATTCCAATTGGATTAAAGTCTGGCTGCTGCAATTGATTTGAGATGAGATCATAATCAGTTACGGAACTTCTGGCACCTCTTCTTTTTTCTTCTTTTGTCTTTTTCCAGTCATAAAAGAAAAAGGTAAATAGTCATATCCCTAAAGTGCAGTTAAGTTAACTTTAAATTGTCACTACTAACATATAAGACAAAGCTTAACAACAAAAAAACATTTTACAGAAGCATTAAATTCAGCTCAGTTATAACTGTTATGTCCATAGACAAAAGAAATGTCTTTTGGCATTCACCATTACTTGTTATAGCCTTTGGCTTTATGTTTTTTTTATGGTTTTTGCATAAAGGCTGGTGGCTAGCAAACTTTTCCTCTGCTCATAACTTTACAAATTACATATGTAGTAATTACTTTTTGTCAGTCACAGTTGCTATAAGTCACTGTATCTCCCAACAGAACGACAGGGCTGAATGTCAACCTGCACAGAATTTTTTTCAGCCTCAGAACTAGAAATAGAGCAGCTAATATTCTCAAAGTAAGAGCAACAAGTTACTCAGCAGACTGCAGATTAAGTTGACTGGCCAGGTTTGTGTTGTGTTTTGCCTCCTGAGTGTCTTATCTCATAACAGCATTGTTTGAATTACATGCTCTGTCCGTCGTCTCTTTCCTCTGAAATCCAGAGTCTTTCCACACTATTGACTTATTCCAGAGAGGATCGTGACTGTGATGACTTCTGCATATCATGAATCAACATACCATGGGAACTTTAAAATGAAGGCGCCTTTTAAGATGATAATCAGTACTTTTCCTTGAATTGTTTATTTGATGACTGATGATGTAACTGATATGTTGATCCAGATTCATGGATTGATCCACACATTTAACTAATCTAGTTTAACTACAGTAGACAGAATTAATATCGACTCAAAACTGAAATATGCATTAACGGCCCCTATTTCACCCTTGTAATTTAAACTTCCATCAAACTAGACATTAAACCCTCTTTTCAGATGAACAGCCCAGCTCCTTCCTGCTTTTGAGAATCTAGATGAATCTGAGACAGTGTTTGGAAATTGGAAAAAGCTTTTTAGCAACGGTTATCTCAAATATTTGTGTGGTCCAAAATGCTTTTGTTGTCAGAAAGTACAGACAAGTTAGCTAACTAGCCAGCAAGTTTTCTAACTTCCTATTTTGTTCTTGGGTCCGCTTCTCATCAAGTATTCTATTTTCAAGGTGTGCTGCTGTTTTGGGAGAAAATTTCTCAACCCATGTATGACATTAACTTTAATTGGAGAATGCTCAGTTTGCAAATTTAAAATATTGTAATAGCTTCTTGTTGTTTGAAATTTATTCGACATCAAGTTATGCAGTAATTTGGTTGTAATATATTGGAAATACAGACTTTATATCCCTCCAGACTGAATCCACTTTTTGCTAACATTGAAAGGACCCAGAGCATTTATTCAGTTTAGGTTGATGAACACATTCATAACTGAGCTCTGCAAACACTCAGCAGTAACCTTCCTGTCTACAACTACTCATACTGTACACATCCTCTCATTGGACATATCCTGTCATCTATGAACTATGATAAGAGCCTTATATAAATCATGTTTATCAAGTGAAACCCGATGGTGTCAGCTTCTCTGCAATAGTTCTCTTTTTATCTGTTTCAAAAGATGAATTGAACTTCTCATAAAGTCTCCAGGTGGTTAAACCAGCAGACATTAAAGAGCTTTTTCAAATGATTTCATAAATAAAGTCAGATTTGTCTTTGAATCACGAATATTTTCGAGAAATAATGCAAAGGGAAAACAGTGGTTGTGAGCATATTCTGTTTTGCCTATAATTGAATTAACGTCAAACCCACCAAAATGTCAAAATCTTTTAAAGGACACTGTTCAGAACAGCAGCCCACCAAACATGTAATTTTTATATTTATCCACAGATTTTAAATGACTCATTGTTTTACTGTTAAAGAAACACTGGTGGCAACAAACAAATAGTTTGGACTCTGTGAGGAATAAGAGTCCAGGGCGGTGTTTGTGTTTGGACATAACTTTTTCCTTTAATGACTTACAGTTATGTGTTTCACCAACAGTGTGTCATGTTCGCTCAGTGTTCATTATATTTCTCGAAGATCCAGTCAGAGTCAGTTCAAGAAAAACGAAGGTGAAAAGTATCTTTTGTAGGCATCTAGTTTCTGTTTTTAATGCCTCACATCAATTTTGAAAGTGAACCGTAGCTCAGCAGTGAAATTCAGATTTTTACTCGCTAAAAGCCGGCTGCTTTATGCTGGCTTCTGACAGTATCTGTATGTGTGTGTCATGATGGCATCTCCAAACACCAGACAGATTATCTAATGCCCAACTACAAAATACACAATCATGGATAACATCATATGAACTACAGTGCACGGATAAAGGAGGACAAAACCATTTTTCATCCATCTGTCGCTGGCTTAGATATTGTTCAGGTCATAAAGAATAAAAAACTGATTTTTTAGAGCATTTTTGCACCGAACACTTTTTTATTTTATAACAAACTGCTGACTAACTGTCACATGGGAGAGCACAGAAAGGAAATTCCTTAAATGTTTTCCAGACCAGTGTTGTCAAAGTGTGCATCTGGGTGGGAGAGACAGGCAGGAAAGTGCAGATGACGAGAAAGTTTCATTCATTCATTCAGTCTGAAATTTCAAAGCAGTTGGTCTGCTGAACTCAATTAGCGCATGTCAAACATGCACATGTTCACCAAAAATATGAATTTTATCCTACCAAGGGAATTATATTTTCTCAAAACATGAATTATTGTCCATTACACCAGTTGAGACGTGACTCCCTGTTACCCAGACGCCTCAGTAGCTGGCAGACGGCGTTTCTGTTTGTGAGCTTTATTGCTGCTAATAGATTATGACGGACAGATGTGGCAGTCACAGCCATGCATTGGTAAGAAGAAACTTGCCACACTCACACTGAGTGGTTGTAAACTTTCAGCTGTCTACCCTGGCATAAAAACCAGACCCTCCATCCCCCCTCACTCCCATTTCACATCTGGACAGAATCTATGAACTAAAAATAGAAGGGCACAGACTGATAAGAGACGCTGAACCTCAGACATTTCAAAGAAGACAGAGAGGAAACCTGTACGTCTCAAATTGGTGCCCTGTCCTTTGTGGAATGTTAACTTCCACGCTGTACATCAGAGCTGCATCTGCTGTAGTGGATAGACTCTTACCAGAGGCCCAATTTCTGCAGTCCTTGTCAAGCTTCAAGTGTTTCATTGTCTGTCGGCTTGGCGGGTGGCCAGCCCTGAAATGTTTTTGCTTGTGCACTTTGTGATTGGCTTACCAACTGCTCAAGTGTTTCATTCCAAAGGAAGACTTCCCAAATACTATCTTTTTAAAAGATTTCTGGTTTAATTCCCCTGCTGATAACCCTTTCAGCAGCATAAAAAGAGTGAAAGTGGTTCAGGTTCTGCATGGATTGAGAAGGTTCAGCACTGCTGAGCGTGGATGGCATTTAGGAGTGGAAGGGCAGTGGCCTGATGTTGTGGCTTTTGGAGTGATGACCAAAACCTCCTGGGAGGGAGCCTTTCTATGGCTCTGTTGAAGAACAGATTGTGTTCTTCCTGTTGTTGTTTTTGTTTTGTTTTTCAGAAAACAAATCAGAAATAACAGGTATCGGTTTTATATAATCATTGTATTCATTGTTGTTTGTGACGTAATGACACATTTGAAATGCTCATGAAATACTGTTTCTGCTTAATACAAAAAAAGGGATTGAAAAGTAACCTGTAAACTGTAAATGAAAAATTCTGATAAAATAACTAAATAAGACAGCCAGTTCAGTGACACAGACTATGTTGAATTTCCACATCTCAGTCTCAGTTGTCACTGTTTTTGTCCTGAGCTCTTTGTGCCCTTCAGCCACTTTTCCAACACTTGGTCACTGCTTGTATCTGATAACTCTCATCCCTGTCAGGTGTTCGGTCAAATGTGGACTGATTTAAAGTGTCTGTTGCTGCAAACCCAAAGTACTTTAACCTCCAAACTGTACTTACCTGAGGCACTTCAGTACATTTATTTACAGCAAACTTGTTGTGTTGCTATATTAAACTGAAGCTCACAGTTTAAAGCTTCATGCTCCTCTGAACAGAAACTCTCAGTCCTGCTGTGTTTTTTTTTGCTCAGTTATCCACAAGTACTACTGTACAACTAACACCTTAAGAGCTCTCATTTCATATCAAAAAAGGATATTTTTGGTGGGATGAGTAGCAGCTAGTGATCATGTTTACTATAGTAACGACATGAAAAGAACCTGCTATGCTGTACTTGGTGCGTAGTCCAGTTTGTAAAGTTATAATCATACATCAATACAAAAATACAAAAGTCTTTTTTGACCTGGAGAAGTCCTGTGAAAGATTTCTGTTTGTCATAGTTGTTGGTGGTTGAGACTCATAATGTCTCAAGGCCCTGCTGCCTTTCAGCATTTTATCAACATGCACAGAAACTGTGTTGTGTGTTTGGCATCATTTAGTTTGCTCCTCACCGATTTTAAACTTAAAGCTGTATTTAAGTAAAATAAAAACATAAGTATACTTAAAAAAAACATAATTTAAATAATGTATAATGAAGTTCTTTAAGAAAACGGAAAGAAATCCCATGAAAAGTGTCTGATTTGGAATATTTCTGCATGGTGCATCTTCTGCTCCTCAGGGTGTCTTTGGAGTATTTCCATGCAAAGAAAACCTCAGCTGGTCTTTATAACACACTCACTGATCTGCAAACAGGAACATGTCTCTTTAAATGACTCGGTGATACTGGTCATGTATGACAGATGGAGAAAAAAATAAACACATACTCAGTTCAAGGCACTCAGCTCATTAATGAATCTAATACATATGAATGGCATGGAGTCACTTTGTAGGCTCTAATTTTTCACTCATTATGTTCAGAATTAGGAAAACAGAGAAAGGAAAGCACTACAGATTTAGAGTCATCTCTCAAATCCTAGACAGCATTCAACAAGCTGCAGCGTTCTTACTTTTTCCTCAGAAATATGTGCGAGATGCATTTTGTAATTCCACTCTCCTTTCTTGCTCTACTATGTGATGAACAACAACAACAGTCCCTGAAGTGCTGATTTTCTGCACTGTGCAGCGTTTATTTCCCATGTTGAGAGTTTTCCTTTGGTTTACATTTTCTTCAACAGTCTTTAAACACATACAATTGCACATAATTTGTCTGTGCCACAGAAGTGAAACCAAATGGTATAAAGTGCTTCTCAGTCTGGCATGAGGCGTATGCTGCTGCTGTTTTCTCAGGATTTAACAGTACAGTAACTCCGCTCTGTGGGTAACTTGTGTGCTGGCCTGTGAACTGAGGAATGTCCCGTTGACCCTGAAACAACAGTGTGAAATAAAGGCAGCCATTGTTCCCAGCAACATCCATGGTGACTTGTTTAATGAAAGTCTGAAAAGTATTTGGAACAGACAGTATCAAACCTTTGTACTATCCAGCCCACAGATAAAATGAACCTCTGTTAGCATGAGCCAAGAGATCGCTTGTGTATATCATTTTTTACCTCAGTCCTAGATATTTGTATACTAAAAGTCAAAACATTTAACTTTACCATCGAGTGTTTTTCTTTAACACATACAGACACGGCATGTATTATATAAACCATGATTAGATTATTCTCTTTTTTAAAGAAACTCTAGCTAGTATTACATAAGCTGAAATTCAGTCTAACAGGACATAAATAAATGTAAGATGTTTTTCAAATAAGAATCTGTACATGTGATTTTAATAATTTCTTGAACTATCAGTGCACATCAAGGGACTGATTAGAAATTTGCTTTGGCTACATGCCAGTGTACTCTACATAAAACACTGCCTCTGCAACTGCTTATGTTTCTCTGCAAATCTCTAAACCATAGACGGTATAAAACACAAATTAAGTCTCTGTGACATCTCTTCATTATAGAGCTCAATGTCTCTATCTGGTCTGGTGATCTTAACTTTGTCCTCATCCTCACTTATCCATAAAAGAGCTAGAAGATGAAGGGTGGAGAGATCTGGGTTGGGCTTAATGAAGCTTGGTTTCTGATGCTTAGCAGACAGCTAGCAGCCATGCCCCCAGTAATGTATAATTTAATTTAATTTGAACAAGTAAGTTTTTTGTACTAGGCTGTAAACATGTTTATCTCTGCTGTTATTTGGGGCATTTTTATGAGAGTCTAGTGGGATTTACTTGCCTTTGGTGCCAGCCTCAAATGGCCATTCAAGGAACTGCAGTTTTTGGCACTAAGTTTCTGGCTTCATTTCTCAGCCCCTGCACAAAATAAACTGAGAAAGTGAACTAAACTAATCTCTCTAAAAGAACAGCTGTTTTTTGTTACATGTAATGACATTCAAGAAATTGCATTTGAGGGCTTGTTATGTCAATGTAGGCTTTGTTTTTTTGTTTCAATTGCAGCTTAGTAAAGGGAAAGAAAATGGTTTTCTCTTTTTTTAATTTATTTAAATGTATCTAAATCTTTTAAATGTATAACTCTCATTTTTTGCATGCAACAAAGAGTCTATTAAAAATAACAAGCACATGCTGGCTGAGACAAACAAAAAAAAACAAATCTCATAGGAGCTGATGAATGTCACTGTTTTAAAGTCTGTTAATGCTGCACTGCAGTCACTTCTTTTCTGCTGGCTGCTCCTGTTCTGCTTATGCTTGTTATGTGTCACTTCAGTGTAGCAAGGTCACACATTTCTCTGATTGAAAGCATATTGTCTTCTGATGTGAGCTCTTAGTCTGAAAACAGCTGTTTCTTGGAAAGTGTGGAAAGCAAAGGAGGCATCACACAGTGGCTTTATGAGCTGTTTGCTGATTTAATGTATTTCCTGTCACTCGTCTATGCTAAGGAGGGACTGGATCCTACGGAGCTGGGCGTGCTGAAATACCGCTCCCAGGCAAGAATTATTATGTTCAGATATATCAGCCTGAAGCTCTACCAGGCATACATTAATTAATACATGAAATATGGTACTAAAGTATCTATGTTACTTCAGCAGACAAATTATCTCGCTCACTCAGGGTTCTCAGTAAACCCCGCCTGCCAGCTTTACTAACTTGCTGACAGCTAGCTACATTTTTTAGGATCCAATTGAATGTTTTATGATGACGGGTTGCTGTTGTAAATGTTTAGTTTTAGTGCATTGGGACTGCAGTGTAGGGACAGCTGTACTTTTGCAGTGGCTCCCTCCACATAATGTCGGCCGCTCACACACCGTACTGACAGCAAAGCTTCCTGTTTTGACACCAAGGTATCATGAGTAAATAATGATACTATTTTTAAGTTGCTTTTATTCCCTCCCCTGCTGAGTTCATATTTATTGTGATGTGCTTCAAGCTTAACTGAATAACAAAAGATCTCTTGTAAGACAACCAACAAATGATTTTCCACTGTTGTTGACAAAAATCACAGGAATACAATGCAATGTAGTCAAACTAAAAACATAATGATAGGTCTTTTATTACAGAGAGAAAAAATTTACATCAAATCAGTCTAATTACAGGTGTGTAAGATTTAGGGGGATAGAAACTGAATTACAACAGTCTTACATATTTTTTAATTAGTGTATAATCACTTGTAAATGAAAATTGTTGTGTTTGTCTTACCTTAGAATGAGCCTTTTTATCAGAAGGAGCAGGTTCTCCTTCAAAGAGTTCGCCATATTGCATTGCCATGTTTTTTGTTTTTTTTTAAGTAGCCTAAAATGGACAAATCAAACGCTGGCCTTATAGAGGACATTTTGCATTTTTCATTATTTTTGCTCGATTCTCAATTCTTCTACATACTTGAAAGGAGAGGGTGGGACAAGAGACATTCTGTTTGGACCAGTATTAAACTTTGCTTAACTTTATTCTAAATCTAAATCCTACACTCTGGGCCTTTCAAGAGATAACAGTAAAAATTAGCTGGTAATGCAATTTTCCTGTTGCCGCTCATGGAAAGTTGTATTTTTGGTTAATTATCAGTTTACATACAACCACACAAACTGTTGATTTAAATGACTTTAAGTTTCATACCTTAAAAGAAGAGAATATTTTTTGTACCATGGCTCCACACTGGATGAGCTCACATAGACAATAACTAAACAGCAGCCTCAAACTCTGCTATCAGTGAGCATTACAATATATCAGAGGCAGCCAAAGAGTACTTAAAACAAACAACAGAAGATCCTCATGGGACCCACACACAAGCTCCTGTCTCCATTTCAATTGGCTGCTACGTGTCCTTTCTTAACAGCTCACTCTCCGATGAAATCTGGAGGGCAAATGTGTCACATACTCTCACACTGCTCTGTGACTCTTACTGCAGAAGGGTTTGTTTTTATTTCATAGCTCATAAAAGTGAGGGGAGGATGACTTTTCAGCTTGCTGCAGGTGCCAGTGCTGCAGCAGATAAAATTTAGCTCTGCAATGAGATTGTTACCCCCTGCCCCTCACACACACACACACACACACACACTCACATACACACATATGCATACACTCTGACACATAAACCTCATACCAAAATAATCTGAAGACAGAAGTGACTGCAGCACACAGCTATTGCACTCCCTCTTGTAATAATGGTCATATCACACCGTCAGCATGAAATGGAACGTTTTATTCTGTCATGATGATGAGGGCAATAATGTTTATTATGCATTTAACACATTAATTAGGTTATGGGGGCTTTGCTTACACCTACTTTAATGAGTAAGGCTAATTCCTTTTGGTTGCTGCCGCTGTCATTGTGGTTATTGGAGCTTGTGTTACTGATATTTTCATTTGATGCTGCTGGCTATCATTAGCTGTAATACAACTCAAGACAAAGACGTGCAGATTTAAGACACCCAGACTTAGTCATTATCACGTAAGGGAAACACACTTGTGTTATCACACTCAGAAGCCCTACCAGCAGCTCTAATTAACATTTCGTCTGCTGCACAAGTCCACATCTCACTACTGGATTTAACACTTTATAAATTGACACAAGTATACAGCTGCATTTCGGTCTCAGAGGCCTTAGTTGATCATTCCCACATGACAGCTGTACGTAGGTGAGGACCTTACAGGAAATCACTACCGAGGCTGAAGGCCACTTTCAGTATGCATATTTAAATCGATGAATTAATATTTATCACCTGGAGACCTCTCGAGGTGGAAAGAAAAAAAATTGTTAGCATATTCTCGATCAATTTTAAACTAGTGAACAGAATTAAATAACATGTTCTTGTATCCCTGAAGTAAACTTAGAGGATATTCTACTTCTGTTTTTTTTTACTTTTCTGAGATCGATTACATTTTAAACAATTGACTTATTCTTGAAGAAAAACTGAATTTGTCTCTCCTGTGGCTAAATATTGGGCTTTTGCCACCTTTTGACTCCTCATCACTTCTACTCAGGCAGACCTAAGACACTTTAACAAATCAATACTGGCCACAAGCCTGCTGGATAATATAGTTGTTTCTATTAAAGTTCCAGAGACATGGTTGTATTAAGTTGGCTGTACATGGACAGTGATTGAATATATTGGAATCCAAATATCACTAGTTCATGTAAAATCCAGCTAGGTGATCTTAATTTTTTTTTCTCCTCAGATGTGAAATGTCAGTAATTTTTGACCTGTTTCCATCACAGGCTTTCACTAAATTGTCACAGTTGGCAGATTTGAACTGGCAAGCTCAGGCCATTAACTTGCCAAAGCCCAGTTGCCTTTTTCCAGAACTCTCCTCTCAGCCAGGATCCACATTTTCTTGGATATTGTATGTAAGAGTAAAATTGCCAAACAACAACAACAACACCAAAAATATGCTTTTTTCTTTGAATGATGGTGCAACATGGTGAGTGATCAACCTTTTATGACGCCTCTTTATCCAGCCAAAAAATGGAGGGACTGGTGTTTTGTGTTTGTGTGTGTTGGTGTGTATTCATATACAAAAATATTCAGTCGATTTTTTTGTAAAGAAAAGGAGCTTTAGGTTTGTTAAGTGGGCTGTTTGTTGTTAGGACATTGTCAAAACAGAACAGACAAAAAGCTTTTGAAAGATATTTATTTCCCTGTTACAGAGTGACATACTTTAACCAGAGAGACAGAGAAGTTCTCAGAAAAATGCTACAAGGATTGTTACCTATGGTCGTATAAGAACGAAAACATATGAACAGATATCAAGGAGTGAGTGTGACGCATCCTGTATAGCCTGCAGTGCTGTATATGCACTGAGAGCCATTCCAGTAGATCTCAAACACAATATGCCTTATAATGTAAACATAAGCAGAAGAAACAACATGCTTTTGTCCAAGAGAGTGTGTTGTGTTAGTCAAAGAGGTACAGTACAATGAATGCTATAATGCAAGGAGCTTGTCTGGGGGATGTTTATCTGTAGGCTCCTCTGCTTAGGTTTCCACTATGTATTCATAGCAAGAAGAGAAGGTGTCAGACTGAATAAAATGAGTGCATGTGGTGGAATTTCTTTGAAAAGAGTCTCACTTACATTTACTTTTCAAGATAAATGAAGAAAAGAGGACTGGTTGTGATTCCAAACTATTAAGAATAGACATTCACATTCAAACAATGTCTAAAAGTATTTTTTGGCAGGTGTCAAAGACAAATTTGAATTGGTACACTCTGCGCTATTCATTTTGGTTCGGCCTTGGTGACATTCTGGTATTTCTGTCTGAATTAACCTCAGAGCGAGCCTTCTGATCCACTTGATATTTGGACTGGTAAAAGTAGGAGCAAGGGAAATACAGCACATTGACATTCCTCCCCCTGTCTGGTAATGAAATTGCTTAGCGCTATTGCATCCTTTCAACCATCACACTGTGCTCGCTCATATGGATTTAATCCTGTTTAGAAAGGCTGTTGCTGAGGGCATTCAGCACAATGCCAGTTTGAAAGTAATCCATTGAGTTGTAAATAAGTTGGCCTCTTTCAAGTATTAATATCTGCATCAGCTTATTGGAAATTAATAACCAAAACTAATCTAAAATCTTGGGCATTTTAAATCATGGCATGCTGATTGCATTCCCTTTATCTATGTTCTGCATTAGTTTGGGAAAAAAAACATGTTCTAATTGCTACTACAACTGTTCTTTTGAAATAAGCGTTGATAATAATTGTCTTCAATTCAAAGTCTAAATTAAAGACTTTTGGTCCCAAAACATCTAAATGTTGTACACAGTTAGGTTTAAGCTACAAGTGACATTCTGAAATGATTTAACTTAACAAAGACCAAACCCTTTAAAAAAAACAAGAAAAGAGCAAGGATTTTATTTCTTGCTTTCACTGAATTCTGAATATTAGACCAAAAACTTAGAAGCTTATACATCTGTGTATGTGACTGTTCTGCCCACTTAGCCGAAAATGAAAAAAGCTAATGGTATTAGAAATTTACATTTAAAGTGTGGTTATAATGTAGGCTCAATTAGATTGAAAGCATTGCAGATAAGACAGAGGAAATGACATTACAACAGTGCAGAGTGGTATAAATCTCCCTGTTGACACAGTAGATAACGTGATGACTTTGATATGACTGAGGGATTATAACAGCTACATTTGATGACCGCCAAAAGTCCTCCACGCTGCTAATGGAGAGTCACTCATGGCCAAATTGCCTTGGTTTATCTTACAGAAGTACTCTCTTCCTTGCGTTTCAATGCTTTTAAACCCCATCTAGTCCCTGCCTATGATAGCAGTTATGAGTGGTTATGTTTTATGTGAGATGATTACAACATATATTTGAATTAATAATAGGCAACTGATTATTATTAACATATTTAAATTCTTATCTACATGTTCAATATACACCTCTTCAATAAAATGATG
>JAPZDV010000024.1:22154915-22187009 GCA_029814665.1 Acanthurus lineatus | reverse complement strand
TACACCTCTTCAATAAAATGATGCACCTTTTTGCAGTTTAAATATGAAAAAGTGACAACCTTATCTAGAATTGTGTTTTTTATAATGTGAGGAGAGAATAGAGTGTTAGCCCCCTGGGCCATAAAAGACCCACAGTCTGCAGATTTGTGTTCCAATTAGAATAACAGTTTCTATTGTAGTAGTGCAACTACAGCTTCATTATTTATTATTTTATAAATATACTTCCATAATTTTTATTCAATGATTGTCAGTTACCAAAACTCAAAACTTGAAGTGTGACCTAGAGTCAAATAATCTATTCATACATTAATACTAATAATTATGCATGGTACAACATGTATGATTTTTAATTTCTGATTGAGTTATTAATCTTTTTATGTATGAATAATTTTAGCATGATTTTACTTTACTCAGTATTTTTTTTTCTTGTGTCCACTGCTTACAAACTCCTTTCTGCTAAATCAGCACAACACTTTGTCTTTTCTAAATGTGTAAAGATGATTGCGCATCCTTGTACGTGATGGCACAAAACAGTGATTAATGATTCATAATGTTTGAAATATGAGTTTGCTGCCTCCTTTAGATTGGTGATGCTTTTATGGCTCTAAAAAATGGTTACAAACACGTGGCTGAATGAGACTACAAAGGTTGTCAGGGATGTTAAACATCATCATGCTGAACATGCCATGTCTTATTTTTTCTCCAGTTCACCTTTACAGCCTTGTTGTGTTTTTACTTCATCTCTTTAAAACTCTTCAAACTCAAACTTTTTCTGCTTGTTCACTTAACAAGTCATACATTAACTTTTTACTTCTAGTGAATAAAATCATCTTCAATAATCATAACAGTGGTATTCATTTGTTAAGTCTATCAATCCGAACAAAAACATCTCTCCTACACTTTTGATGTCAATAGAGTTCATTTTCTTCAATAATCCAAAGTGCAATAGCAAAAATTAAAAGTGGCTGTTTGTAGAGAAAAGCATTACTGCCATAATATATACACTGACTTCAAATATGTATTTTAAGTACCACAAACATCACAGTGTAATTGAAGTGCATCTCAGTAAAGCATCATATTTACACTAGAAGCTTACAGCATCTCACCCCAGTGTATTTACATTAAGGGAAAAGGAAACATTGCAGACTCAAAGAGATGGCAGCTCCCTCTGAAGTCACTTGTTCCGGTTGGCTGATGGAGCTGACAGGGTTATTTTGGGACAATGAAGACACACTGTGATTAATGGCTCAAAACAAAAACTATATCCCAAGACAGTGTGCTCAGAGAATGTAGCTGTGGAGCTGATAGTCCACCTGAGCAGACACCTCTAAATTAGTGTTGGTATCATAGATATATTATAGAGCTCAGCCTTTAGTTTATCACATACACTCACCACACAAAATAACACCTTAAATCAACCTAAGAGCCATGTCATTTGCGACAGCATCTCCCGCCGAGTGGCCCCCGCGGTCTGATGTCATCTGATTTCAGTGGATGAAAGCACATCCACGGGAAAATCAGAAGCACCTTAATGGCACCTTTTCCTCAACGCTCACTCACTACGATAGAGCGTAGACTGTAATTGGCACAATATATCTCACCTTATCTATTTCTGCCTGGAATGAGAGGGAAGGGGCTCCAGGATGAGACCTTTTACTCCGGTCATGACGCAGAGGAGGTCACCAATATGTGGAGACATACCTCAAACATTTAAATGCATTGCAGGCTGCTGTTGTAAAGCTCCCTCATCTGCTGTGCTGTGTCATATTTCAGTGAGGTTTGACAATGCCGATGCTTCACAGCTCACATAAAAAAGGCTCAATTTTCTTCTGCCTAGCAGAACCATTGTTGAGGGCTCTATCTCCCATCTCTGCTGTGCTCATTCTGGACACCTCGCAGTAACACATTGCTCATTGTTACTGGCTTAAGAGATATTAATGAATATGATTGCTCCACTTCGGTTTGAACGCAATGCATCTGAGTTTCACTTGTGCTGGATAATTCTCGGTGTTATAATTTCCTGTATGTCATACACTTTTCTGTCACATTTGTAAAGCAAGAGCATTGTAATAAGACTGAATGACTGCTAGATTAAAGGTTTTTATGATATTTATCCTCTTGTAATTTTGAGTTCTTTTAGATGGTGACAATGAGTCAGATTACATCTTTCTGACACCTGTCTGTTTTTGTCTCTTTTTTCGTTTCAGATTCAGAATGCAGATGATGTGTTGATTACTCCCCTGGAAAAGTTTCGGAAGGAGCAAATCGGTGCTGCGAAGGTAAGAGACCACCTACGCACGCAATTAGCAACTAAACAGCCAAGGATATTTCATGTGTTGTGACACCCTCGCCTCTCATCCTCGCCCCCTTCATCTTCCCTACAGCACGTAAATTATTAATTAAAAGTAAAATGTGACACTGCTAAGAAAAGTGGCTTTGTCAGACTCAAAGGGGGTATAAACAAAGACATCAGTTAGCGAGGGCGTTATTAAAAGATAATAAGACTCGAGAGTTTAAGAGATCATCATCTGTTTTTTTACGGTGGCTGGTTTATGTTTAGTTAGAGGTACCATATTGAACTAATCAATTATTTGTCTTTGACAGACACATTATTTTCAAATGGAGCTAAATAGGGCTGTGGGTGTTATTTTCAATATTAAATTAGTACAAAGTTAGAGCTTGTTATGTTTACAAATTGTATTTTGGCTTTGAAAAAGTGATTTGAAGAAAGTGTGCAAAGACTGTATGTAGCAGTCTGTAGTATAAAGTTCTGCTCTCCATTCAATGCTACGCCTGCATGCTGAAGCGGCAAAGACTTTCTTTCATGCATTAATAATCTGATTACTGTAAACGTACAGCATTATTTTGTTGTTGTATTCACCATTTTTGTAATCAGATTACTGTAATCCTTATATATGTAATGAATTCCTCCCGAACAGATGGATGTAGAGGATTGATATCAGTAGGGGTTCTGCAGAGCGTTGCTTAAAGGCATCCCGGTTCCACAGTGGATATTTTGTTGAAGCCAGAGTTGACTGTAAAGAACAGTGTGGGTTTATTGCTACAAGCCATACTTTCATTCCTGGCCAACGCAAAGGCATAAAATGAAAGCTGTGCAGCTTGTTTGTGGTCATTCCCTCAGTGAGATCACACATGAACATGCGGGTAGAGCTCGAGCCTTTCCACAGATCTCCCACTGAGTTCCTGAGTCCACTGCTAACTCTGTGAATCATTTGCACATCTTTACATAGCCCTAACCCCTGTGGGACATTCCTGCCTCAAATTCAGACTCTCACACTTCTTGATTTATTTTACATGACATGACAGTCACTGGTCTACAAGAGCAGACATTTTATTGTACATTATTAGTTTCTTCACAATCCAGCCTGCAGTGTAAAGGAACCATTTCTCCTTTCAGCTCTTGAGGTGTGGACATCAATCACTCTTCTGTTTCACTGGCCAGTCTAATAACCATTGTTGCCTCATGTCTCAACCATCACATGTATCTACTGTAATGAAATAGCACATTTGCTGCCATCTTTTCCTCTCACTCTCCCCCATGATAGTGCTCAGTGTTATTGCCCTGACTCTCTATGTTTATAAAATGGTTTCTTAAAAGCCACAGCCCCTGTCACTCCCACTACCTCTTCTTTCCTCCGACCACTTCCTCCTAATGGCTCTCTCCTCCTACGGCCCATCCCCCACCAGACATTAGCCCAACTAGAGTGAGATAAAAGGCAGACATCACGAGTGGCTCAGCAACTTTCCACTGTTCCGAGAAACCGGAGAGATCTGCAGGCTGTCTGACCCTTCCACTTACTGCGCTTCACGTCTGAGAATGTCAGATGGACAAACGGGGAGCTCTTGCCTTATTTGGCTATACTGCGAGTAATCCCACTGAGGTTACGTACCAGTGTATCAGCTTCTGAGGCACAAGCACAACACTTCCATGGTCATAACACACCAGCAGCTTGACTGCCGCACTACAAGACATATTAGACACAGTCTGCTTCACACGAGCCTAAACCAAATGTTTTGAGATAAAATCCTCAAACTTTTCACAGGAGTATAACAAATACATGTCAAGAGAGTCACAAGAATACAAAAAAAAAAGTTCCTGTGTTTTTACTGGAATATGGACTCATATGTGCTGGCTGCCAAACTGAGATGTAGCTCTGAAATTCAGTTTACACTTTTTTTTCAGTTTCAGATGCTTTTTTTTTGTAAGCTGAAAGGTGTAACCTTCCCAGGCAAGGAACAATACTATCAGAAGTGAAATAAGGAATGAAAAGCTGTCCTGGTTTCACTCTATATTCACCGTTTCTGTCACTGCATCAGTACAGTGAGCTTCACTTCATCTGCTAAATTGTTAACCGGTTTCATACAATACATTAGTATTTCATTTTGGGTCTAAACTTTTAAAAAGACCTGCTGCCTTCATGCCAACAGTTCTAGCAAGATAGAATTCTATATGATTCTTGTCTGTCGATCCATTACATCCTTGTAACTACGCATTTTATACTATACAAGCAATAAGTCTTGGGTGCACACCTTGAAAAACTCATAATTGTTCAATTTTTCTGTGCTGCCATGTTGAAAATGTGTATGAAGCATATACGTTTTTGAATTTTTAGCTTCTCTGCATCAGCATCCATTTTGGAAGCTTTGAATTTCACCATGAGCTCATTTGTTTTGCTGAAGATGAGCTTAAGGTGACCGTTTTAGCACCATGTAATGAAACTCCCTATCAGTCCTTTGTACTCCCTTTAACAAAAGCAGCATGTATCTCACTGGGAATTATTCAGTGAAAATTACTCACTGGAATCACACGTGTCAACTTTTTGTTCTGAAATAAAAAAATAAAAAACATAAAACCTTTTACTAATTTCCTTTAAATTTTTCACTACATATGATACAGTCTTGACAGACATGGAGCTAAACTGCAACTTAAGTAGTTGGTGGGAGCATCCAGCCGTGAGGCGGTTATTCTAGTTTTCTACAACCTACAAAATCCATTGGAGGTAAACTGTCTAAATCTCAGTCCGTACTTTCAGAGACACATTTCTAACTCAAGACCAATTTACTCAAGAAGACTGGTGCAGTTTGAGACAAAAGCTTTGTCTTCAAGTAGAAAAACAGGTTAGGATAAAGGTATAGATTTGGTTTGGGAAAACATGATAATGGTTGGGAGTAAAGTAAACGAATAAAAGTCAAAGTAATTTACCCAAAAGTGACTGGAGTGTGTATGCATGTGTGTGTCTTGCTGGTTGGTGGCATTCCTGCTGTCTGAGATTTTGACAGTACTATATAGCCTTCAAGGATTGCCAGCATCAGGGGCACCACAGGGGTCCCCCACCAGCTGAGTGTGAAGAATTGGTGCAAACAGACCCAGACGGGAATCAGATGGTCACTGATAATTTGAGCTGTCCTCATCCTACAAAGGGTGCAGAGACATCTGATGATTCTTTGCTACTTATGGTCTCCAGAGCCAGAAATGACATTTGCCTTCATGCTATGAAATCCGAAAATATGCCTACCAAAACACCTTGGAGGAAAGGGATCAGTTCAAGTGATTTTGAGACATCCTCGCCAGCTTTGGGCGACGCTAAAACCTTTGAGACATAGATACAGGTACGCTACTTTTATATGCTTTAATTACCTTGGCATGTGAATATGAATCAGTGAAAACCTAGAAGTATCTATTTATACATTTCACTGAAAGCCTTTTTTTTTTTGCTTTACCCCTCTGACTTGAATTGTGTCACAGAAATAGGAGCGCTTTTCAAAAGCATTCTTTAAATTAATTTACTGTAGAATTTAATTGCTTTGTTTGCATTGCCAAAGTAAGAAACCTTTATATCTTACACACTGTTACTTTAATTGATTAATAAGATTTAAGTCTTTATTATTTGGTCGATCAACTAACCTAACTCTGATTTACTCAGCCTCGGGGCACTAAACTGTTCACATTGTTTATGAGCTGTATTGTATTACAGAGTTATCCCAGCTTTGCTGACATTCGTCAAGTCCAGCCACTTGAAACACCAGCTGATCAAAGACTGAATTGATGTTCCTGATATTCTAATGCTGATCATGTTTCATTATATACTTTGCATATTGGCAGTAAATATGTTATTGATTATTCAAAGAGATACATGCTGCAGTAAGGACAGAATCTAGCAATAGGCTTTGAAAACACTTCTCCTAAAAGGAGTGGGAAAAACAAAGATGATGGCAATAAAGATGACACTAAGAATCAAATTATCCTGAAAAAAACAAGAAAATGCATGAATAAGACTATGCAAACTACATACATTTCTTTCCATTATTCTCACGAATGCATCATCACTTTCTGCTGTGCCCTACCCAATAAAGCAGAAATACCAGTAGACAGTCTTTCAAAAAGTAATTACTTTTTTCTTCCTGATCATCATAACCTCACAGACTTTACCAGTTTTAAGGCAGCAGCCATCCACTGTGAATCAGCTTCCTGCTATGTATTACATTAGTTTAAATACAAGCTGCAACATCACACTCAATTAAATTAAAGAGTAGGGGTCTGAAATTATTCTTATTCTGCAGATTATTCACTGTATTCACTGGAAGAAGGGGGATTTTTTCATATAGTCTTCAGGACAGATGAGTGGGTCTTGAGAACAATTAACCTTTCGTATTTTCCGTATTTATGGTAGTTTTTTACCTGAGAATTAATGGATTTCTGTTTTTTACATCATTAGACTTTTTCTGAAGTTTGGTTTTATTCTAGTAATCTTTCTTACTGACAGAATTAGCTTTTCACAGCAAATGCAGGATGAACTGATAAAATAGTTAATGGTTTTGTTGCTTTTTTCTCCAGTGAATATCCTGTCAGTGACACTGTCTTTGAATTTAATATAGCAGAATTATACTAAAAATGATCTTCACAAATAAACATAAGACTGACCATTTGCCACCAAAATGAAATGCAAAACCAAACAAAACAAAACAAACTCTTACTTGACCCTTATTAAGCGTATCTGGGTCTCTTAGGTGATGGCTTCAGTGTTGACATTAAGTAACTTCCTGTTACCTCGAACGTAATTAGGGCAGTGCAAGGGTGTTTCTTAGTCATGGATTTTAGACAAAAACAACACTGACCAGTGAGTCCAAAACAAAAATAATCAGATGTGTCATCTTAACAAGGAGCTCCAAACATCCTGATGATGCAGGTTGTCTTTTTCCCCACTCATTAGCTCTCTGGTTCGGTTGTGAGAGCAGGAGTTGATCTTGACAGAGAGGCGCCTAAGGCATCCCTATAGGATATATTATAGATCTATATCCATTCAGCACTTGTCAAAAAACTTTTCCAAAACACAATAATAAAGACACTTTTGAAGGCTGATCTTGTGAATATACATTCTTTTAATCCACTTGAAGGTTTGTTCAGACTTTAAGAATTAGTCTCAGATCAGATGCAAACACAGAAAGTATTTGCGAAGTACACGCAGCTTTTTTCCCCTTATTTTCTTACTTTATATTTATTACATCCTGTGTCAGAGAGAGCAAAAAGCACTGGTATACTAATAAAAGCTTTGGGTTTTTTTCTCACCAAAGCTTTGCAGGTTGCTACACACACACAAACATGCACTAAATGTGTTCTATTTAGAGTTTTGGGTATTTGTTTTTCAACTCCTCAGAAGCAGATGTTTGTAATTATTTTGTGTTAATTGGCCAACTTTTTGCTCTCTGTGATGTCTCCTCAGGAAGTGGGATTTCAGGTAAAGAGGGAAACATTTTTTGGCTTTGCAGCGAAGTAACTGAACTCAAGCTGAAACCTTGTGTTCTCTTTACCTCCCTTGTGAAAATGAGACCAGCTCATGTGTGGCGGAGCATCAAAATAACCTGGCTATTGCTATTTAATTGCCATTCTGGACCCCTGCTCCAATTAGCTTTCTCTAATGAGCTCATAGAGATAGGTTGCACAGTTCTCCCTTTTAAGTCACTGTTCAGAGAATCCATTTAAAATAAATGTGTGGTGAAATATGCTGCACATGATGTCTTGCTAGTCATTGATGTTTGTGTTTTTCCAGGGCGTTGGAAGGAAGTGAGGAAGTGTAGATAGTGGTGTGTTATCTGGGGTGCTTCCCTCTACATACACACTCACGCAGACACGTTCAACCTCCCTTGCTGCTTACATCTGTTACCATGGTGATGAGAGGCTTAGAAATGATGGCCCTGAGGCTCGTTAAGGCCAGTGTCAAAACTGGCGATGTACGGCTAGCGTCCAAATACTTCTCCTGCCATCTTCATGCCTGCTCCCAGCATCCCTTCCTTTGCACATTGTGAACACCTGACCAGAAGAAAAGCTGCCTGCAGTTTTACTTGTCAATTTCCTCCCTGCAATGTTATATTAGCAATTAGGAAAGTTACCCATACTACAGCTGGCATCAAAGCACTCTTTACAGCAACATGAGGCTTGCCAGTTAGAAATTCCACTACAGAGGGATCTGCATCAGAATATTCTCTTTCTGCATCTGATTTATTCATGAGGGCGAACAAAGCAATCAGATGAGGAAATCTCCCAAGTGGTAGGTTCATGTGTGTTTTGTGCACCACAGAGTGTTGGGAAGTGCTTTAGCTTGATCCATTTCCAGCCAGCTGATTACTCTGGGGTGCTGACATTATTTTTTCGTGTGTCAGACACTTGTGTACTTCAGGATATATCCACATCTGTGTCCTCTGCCATCCTCTGTTTCTTTTTTTTCTTTTCCTGCACTGCTCCCCTCCTCTCTGGAAGAGTCTTTGCAATTTAATTCACCCATATTCCACTCTGATTGCACAAACACATCCGGGGGGTGGGGCAGGAGGGCATCCACCACATGGACAAACTACCAAGCACCTGGTGTTCTGCTAGGGTGTTATTACGGTGGCACCAGTTTACACACGTCGTGCATGGATCAAAACAAAGAAGGACACTTCGTGTTGACTTGATCAGCCTGTCTCTGCCTCACAGACTCACTGCAGCTCTGAGTCACTCCCCACTCTTTGTAAGTGTGAAAGAGTTAGTCCAGACGTGCAGAGGAGGGTTTTTTTTTTTTTTTGGCGAGGAGCTCTCTGGCACGCTCACGCTGGTCAGCAGTGCAGGGTGATTCCTACCGTGACTGTGGGGCTCAGCTAAACCTAAAGCTCTTAATTTAATGTGATCCCCAGTGTGTGTGTGTATGTGTGTCTGTGCAGTGCTCTTGTGTGTGTGTTTGTGTGTGTGTGTGTGCCTGTTGGTATTTTCCCGGGGGCTTCAGCGTGTATGCACGCTCACAAAATAATGTCACGTCAACAGCAGTCGCAAAGGCCGACAGTCAGTTCCCTTTTTGTTCCAACAAAAAATGCTCGATCCTTAAGGGAAATTTATTTCCTGTCAGTGTGATATCACATTTAATCATATGTTTATTTTGCTCTCCACCTGTTTATTTCTTTCTTTGTTTCTCAGTAGTGAGCATATACACAATTGATTTTCCTTCCCTACTCCTGAAGAGATCATTCCTGGGTCAGCCATGACAGGAAAGATGGAAATAAGATACTACTACATGAAATTATCTATTGATTTTTTTTTTTTTTTTTTGCTGTTCTTGTAATGGTAATGTAGGATGGTTACAGTGTCTTGTGGGGAATTTCTTTAATGTTTTTAACTGCTGTGGGATCCGCTGAGGCAGAACGCTGTTCATATCAGTGGCCAGGAGATCAGTCTTGCTAAGTTTCAGGGCCATGGGAATGAAAACAAACAAGCAGGATCTGGTTACATCGGCCATTTCTTCACCTTTTCCTTTCCGTAACACCGCTGCTCTCCCCCCATGCCCCCACCCCCATCTATTTTGTCTCTCCACTAGCCCCTTTATGAATGTTTGCATAGCGAGATGGGCATTAAGTGGGCAAAGCTCGGTTTCGAGGTCAGACTTGCAGATGAGACACTCGAATGCCCTCACACAGACAGGTTCTCTCTGCTTGGGCAGAGTTTGATTAAGGCTGCCAAAGTGGATCATTTTTTTGGGGGGGTGGGGGTTGTTCAATCTCTTAGTCCATATGCTTTATAGATGGGCATCTGGCATGAAAAGCCCATTTCCTGTTTCTTCCTCAGAGCCTTCTGGGACATTGTATGAATCTTGGGACTTGTGATTATGGAGCTTGACTTGTCTTTGCAGGTGGAGCATAACAAGAAAGGGAAAATGCAAACAGCTCCTAGCCTGTCCTGTCTGTAACAGAGCCAAAATGCAGTATACTATTGATGATTTACAGTGTTGTGTATTTTGCTGTGAACTTATGTCCTCTGCAGTGTCACCGTGAGAGTAATAGTGTATATTACTCAGAGGCCCTATTGATAATGCTTAGTCCCTCTTGACCACGCTGACATTGTCTGCTGGTCATTACACGCTCATATGCCACTTTTATGACCAGTAATAATCTATTTGCTGGACTTTATAGTGACATGTGCCAAAAGCCATGTGAAAATGTAGTTAGACCTCCACCTAGTGGCAGTTTAATCACACATTCACATCAGGAATGCACAGTTTTTGGTAATATTCAAGCTTTTCATGTATCTTGTATATCTTTTTTTAGGAGGGGAAGAAGAAATTCGACAAGGAAACAGAAAAGTACTACTCTACGCTTGAGAGACACCTCAACTTGTCATCCAAAAAGAAGGAAGCATATCTGCAGGAGGTAAAAAGGCAACACAAGTTTTCTAATCCCAAATATGTCTTTGAATAATGCTGTTTTATGGTTGGCTGAGTGTCTCCCAAAAGTAAAGCTATCGTCTGTTCACTACTGTTTACTCAGTTCTTCTTTAAGCACACCCTGTTTCCAGGTGATGATGTAAGCATTGACTCCGTCCACATAGTGCTCTCTCAGTTTGACCCCTTGTCTTTGTCATGGCACTGACCCTGCTTTGTTTGCTCATTCTCAGGCTGACACGCAGATTGATAAGGAGAGACAGCTCTTTTATGACGCATCCCTCGAGTATGTTTTCAAAATACAAGAAGTGCAAGAAAAAAAGAAATTTGAGTTTGTGGAGCCGGTAAGAAAGCGATTACTTTTACATATTTATGTGCTCAGTAAGTGCTAAAGGCATATTGAAAGTGGCGTTTCTCTACATATGCAGTTGAAAGATTAGTCTAAGTGGCACATGCTCAAAATAGCACAGAATCTTTGTACTTACTGCTAATGAAAGCGGCTTTTAAAATGTGTGTTTTCACTTCTCCTGAGTGAAGGCAGGCACAGTTATACATCTCTCACAGGTACATAACTTGGCTTGTATATTTCACACATTTGTCATCAGCATCACAAGTACTCTGCAGTATAGTCAATCCATTTGAGGAAAGTAGTGGGTAAAATTAGATAAAGTGGTTGTTTTCAGACAAACAAGACAAAGTGCAAATCAAAGCCTTAACAGAAGCCCCCACCCCACAGATGCACAGAGTCAATTTTAACATCTTTAGTGGAGAAGCTCCCTAGAAATATTAAGTTCTGAAGTTGTTAAATGTCTGGGAATGTGAGATGGGAGCAAAGTGGCTGTTTTAAAAGCCCCTTCTCCTATTTGTTTACATTCATTGGCAGGTCACCCAGAAGCCCAGCCAAAAAATGTAAAAGCCTGTGATGAATCGGGACTCAGATAAGATGGTTCATCCTTGCATTTGCAAGGATGAGGCATACCAAGCTCCATCCAAGAAATAAAATCAGTGGTTATGTCTAAGGATTTGACTGAGCGCAGTTCTACATTTGTGGGATCCTTCGTGCTAGAGATGAGATCAGTGTTTTCTCCTGACAATGCATCCAGTTCTTTCTTCCACAATGGTTGTGGATGTTTGCGTGTTGTACAGAAAATAAGATCAATATCTGTCAGGCATTAAGAACTACAGCTTTGTGAAGTTTTCCTGCTCTGGGCGTCATCTTGTGTGCCAAATTCAGTGGATTAACATTGAAAATACTGAAGATATGTTAGCTATTTTTTACACAGTCCTGTTTAATGAGAGATAAAAAAGGGTCTTAACTGTAAATGCAATATGTTTATGTATAATTGCTGTCTGGCAAGAGATACAGAAGTATCTTCTGCAGAACCACCTGGCTAAAGGGCAGCTTTTGTCCTCAAGCTGTGACACTTTGTAACTCATTCTTTGCACTCTAATGTAGAAATTAGTTTTATTTTCATGATTTACTTAATTAATTTTTAACAGTCACACAATTTTCTGTTCCTTAGCAGTAACATAAGTGCACTTCAAACCACATTTCATTTTACTACCTTGTGTTGTACGATCTTGAATCTCCAATGTCAATATTTATACTTTTAACAGGTAATTCAAGGATATTTTTCTACTCTTTTAGAGAAAAGTACTATAATCAAATGGTTGGAAAGGAAAGATTAAAAACTGGATCCCTCATATTTTAGAGAAATCAAATGGTTATTGAATATTTATTGTGTAAATATAGTTAAGATAGTCAATTTAACATTAACTAAGTTTGCAAGTACCGTGTAAATTTGATATTAAGGTCTGTATTGTTTATGAAGTGAGTAAATCACCTTTGAATATTGTTCTTCCACAGCTCCTGGCCTTTCTTCAGGGCTTGTTTACATTCTACCATGAAGGATATGAGCTGGCTCATGAATTTGAGCCATACAAACAACAGCTCCAGTTTAACCTACAGAACGTAAGTCTCAACACCTCAGGGGTTGTGCACAAAGGCAACCAGCCACGTAATCAGATTCTGCAGCTTATCATACCCCGACATAACAAGCAGAGTTTTCACAAATGGATAGCTGTGTGATTAAATGAGATTCTTAGCTGCACAGACAATCAATATTTTCAGAGTGTAGTATTGCAGGCTGTTACTGCAGGCCATTTAATGGTACGGTGTCAAAAAAGAAGCTGGAGTTAGGAGTAAAAGTACAGCTGCTGTCATGGCCCCTCTTTCCATAACCATGACCTCACCACTTGCACCCTGAGGGCCTGAATCTCTCTGACCTGATATGTCAGCACCATTGCCCTGACAATTTCTACTCCGTAACCCTCCCTCCATGTCCTGAGATGCAGAGAGCTCTAATAGGAGCTGGAGAAGGTGAAGCTGTCTCAGCATGTCTCTAGTAGGTGGAATAAAATGGCCACAGTCTGACCCTTTCTCTTCCAAAAAAGAGCAGATCTGGGAGTATGAACAACTGAGTTGATATCCTGATTTTGGACCACTTCACGTACATTTTTCTGATATAAATTTACTGATTTGAAGATGCTCTGTCTGTATTTCCAAATTGTTTGCCAATGTGTTAGTTATTCCTTTCCCCAGACGTCCTAATGCAGCTGTATCAATAGGAAACGTATGTCAGATGTTTGACGTTTTTCCTTTATTTATTTCAGCCTCTAGCCAAAATAATGGCATTTTTGAAAAGAGATATTGCAGGGACAAAAATGCAGATATGGGAGACTTCCTCTGTTAATGCAATTATAATCCAATTCTGCTTTTTCTGCTCAGACACGAAACAACTTTGTGAGCACCAAGCAGGAAGTGGAGAAGCTGATGAAGAGGATAAGATCTGCAGATCAGGACTATAAACCCCCCGGTCAGTGGACGATGGAGGGCTTCCTGTACGTCCAGGAGAAACGTGAGTATCTGTAGCTGGGCTCCCAGCCAGCTGGGCTCTCTCACACCCTCTCCCCCTCCCTCACTTACAAGTGCATGGTATTACACCCATCACCATAAACATGTCTTGAGTTCTCCCAAGCCTCTGCAAAAGACATCCTCTCACACAGAGCTCATAATTCATCCTGTTTACCGATTCACTTTGATGTGCTCTCAAATAAGGGGGGAGATACCCAAATGGTAGATTTTTATCAGCAGTGATAAACAAGTTTTGATTTATCAGACTTTAATTGCAAATTGATTTTCAGAAGTCTTTCCAAATGCGCTGTGATTCAGAGAAAAATATTTGGCCCAACCAACATTTTCATCTCTGTTTATTTTTCTGTCCTAGGTCCCCTGGGATGTACTTGGACACGTCACTATTGCACATATGAGAAAGGCAGCAAGACCTTCACCATGAGCAACACTGAAAATAAGTCGGCTGGGAAACAGGTACTTAGTTTCATTTAGTTTAATAAACTAACAGTTTTTTTGTTTTGTTTCTTAGTTCAGTTTAGTTTCACATACAGATGATAAAAGCTGAGAAAGCCTGAGCAAGTATAATCAGTGTGGGTGAAACAAAGAACCCCCTTGAGGCTTATAAGAATGTCTCACCCCAGAGGGAAAAAAAAGAAGGAGAAAAAAGTCAGGATGACAGAATAGTGAATTGGGCCCAGAAAACAAAAGGCTTGTTAACTCAAGGCGGACAAAAAAGTTTCAAAGATAACAAAATCCACAAATAACAAGAAAGCACTGAGGGAATGAAAATAACCTTGTGACTGGGAAAGTTAGGGCATCTTATTTTGTACACAATCAGCTGAACAGTTTCCACGTTTATGGGCATTTACATTTATAAATAAGTGAATTTTTTTATGAGACCTCTTACAGATCAAAGGAAAGGTAATTATTTCATACATTGTTTTAAATCAACAAACTGCCATCTTTTAAGCATTTGCATTAACTGATAGGATGTTCTTGATACTGCTTTTAGACCTGTATAAAATATTCAAAAAAAGAATCAAAGTAGAAGGCTTCACAAGTACATTACAATTTCTGAAAGTTTTCTTTCCAATTTATATTTAGTAATTTATGTTGGTTTCATTTATTTAGAATGGTCTTGTTGTGAACCCGCCAGAGATGTTCAAGCTCAAGTCCTGCATTCGGAGGAAAACTGATTCCATCGACAAGCGTTTCTGCTTTGACATCGAGGTGGTGGAAAGGTCTGTGACTGTGACTCATCTGCATGTTCCCAAAAGTATCTCATCACTTAACATTGACTGAAAACATGCACAAAACATCATGTTTAAATTTTTACCACCAGCTCTTGCATGTCTACTTTGGTGATCCATTACTGGATAGGAAAGACAATTTGGAGAAAACATGAGATATCTCCATTTTACATATTAGCTGTCCATCAAATTAAAACTCATCTGCATGAAAACAGTTTAAATACATATTCAGATTTGATCCATATGGGTTGTTTTTTTCTTTTGCACTTTTAGCTTTATTAGATTCAGTTGATCATGGCCATTAACAAAGGTTGTCATGAGAGTACTGAGCACTGCAAGAGCTGTATTATTATCATTAACATCTTCAGAGACTCCCTGTTTACAAGTGTTAGATGTTTTCAGCTCTGTTTGTATCCTGCATGTTCCTCAAGCCCTTTCCCTCCCAGCCTCTTGTTTGTTGTATGTCCACAACATCGATATTTGCTCTATTTTTGAACCCATTCCATCTTTTCTCTGTGTTCATGTCAATGTAGAAATGACATCTATCGTGGAACTCTTTTCAGACCACTTCAGTTTTTCTGTAAAGTCCGGTATGTGAACTGACCAGTGCTGCCCTTTCAGAGCAGTTGCATGTGCTGCATGTGTGCTGCTAATCATATCATTCACTAAGTCTCAAATCCAAGCCTTCCTAATGAAATACTGTTGCCTTCTTAACACTTCACCTAAAGTCTTGGTCAATATGGGGCTAAATTTAACCAAATTGTTTATACTTGTCTGTTATTACTTGAGTAATTGATTTCTTTCAATCTGAGAATCAAGTAGTTATTGTGTCTGTCTGTAGAACTTTGAAATTATTTAGCTGTACGGAAACAATCTGGAGATATTTTTTTCTTGGTGAAAGAATCAGGAAATACCCAAAGATCAAACCCGTAGTTGGCTGCCTGATTGACAGTGGCTGAATTGATCCAGTTGTATGTTTTGGAAGCTTGATATGAGCTCATTATTGTGATGTTTAATTCAGAATATCAGGTTAGCTCACCACTGTGCGTTACTGTTGCACAGCACCAGCAGAGCCAGCACTGCTTACCCTTGGAGAGTGTTGCCGAGCATGGACAATAACTGCAGTTTATTTGCCGGACAACTCATTTATCATAAACGGCAGTGCCCCAAGGTGCTTGTTTCAACCACAAGGACAATGTGGGCCATGCTCCAGTCAGCTTCAAGCTCATCCATTCATCCTTATTATAATAAACCTGCTATTACATCTCTAGCCCAGCCAGAATCAGGCCAACCATCTTTGAACCTGATATTTGAAGGGTTGGTTGAACTAAATAACTAAAGGGGTATTTAGCCATGCAAATATTTTGTATATTTGCCCACATTTAGAAATATCCAAGTCCAAAATGTCTACCTCCACCTCAAAGAAGAAAATTTCATTTTTGATGCTCAAAGCAATGAAAATGGTACTTTGAGGAATCAAGAGCCAAGTGACTCCTTAGTGAGGATAATCAACAGAACTTTATTTCCAGAGTTTAAATAAGGGACTGATGCTTAAGTTCTTCCAAAGAACATTGATAACTGTGAATTAATCATCAGGAAGGAGATCTTGCAGTCTCTTTTAAATATTTTTCAGTGTTATGAACATCTAAAATGAAATTTCCTACACTTACATCAACATCAGAGACAGATTTCTCAAAACAAAAATTATCTGCATGGCAAAATACCATTAAAGGTAAGTTTTAAACTGAATTGATGATGGTTGATAGTTAACGCCACACATGCAGCCTGACATTGCTCCATGCTAGTACTAACTATCACAACTGGGTGGGGTTTGTTTTTGGATGCCAGTATTATCACTTAATGATACCATTAGGTTCGTGCATCCTGCAGCAGTGCTGTGTATCAACTGCAGGTAAATCCTAAGGCAAGTTTTAAGCTGGGCAGCACACAGTGAGGTGAGACATGAGACATTAGAAACGCTGTGCTGTAAAACACACCTACCAGCCGGAGGTGAATGCATGTTGGGTGAAAAAAATAAAGAATCACTCTGAAATTAAGCACATGTTGTATTTAATTGGGAGTGGAATGTGAAGCACCGAGCCAACCAGGGGCACAGTTTGAAGTCAAGCATTTGCACATGAGCTATTTTAGTCACACTAGTCCTTTTATAGTGATCTCAGCCAGTGTAAACATGGTCTGTCCAGGGGCCCCTAGGCAATGAGATCAGACTGAGACCAGCTTTTCTCTGAAATCTTTCCAGGCATGGCGTTATGACACTGCAGGCGCTGTCAGAGTCCAACAGAAGATTGTGGCTGGAGGCCATGGATGGCAAGGAGCCGGTGAGGAACTCTGCCTGTTTACTTCTGAAATATTCATTTTGTGTTGGCTGCTGTATGACTAGGATGAGTTTTCAGTCTTTTGTTTTACAAGAGAACAATACCAAAATGGATTTTTCTGGTCACTGGCACCCCCTTGTGGTGGATTTCTGTTAAGTCCTTTAAGAAACCATGACATCACCATCCTCTTAGGCTAATAATAGGGCAGTCCGCTGAAAGCAAAGGAACTCTGAGAAAACTAAGTGACATAAATCTCTTCTTTCTGGGGTTTTGTTATCTTTAGCTGAAGGGTTCTTTAACATAATCCTTTGTGATTTTTTTTTTTTTAGATTTACAACCTGCCAGCCATATTAAGCAAAAAGGAAGAAAGTAAGTGTGTCTTTTTTCCTCTTCCCAAACTCCTGTCGTTATTAGAATTCAAATTCCACTTCACAAGACTTGGAAAAAAAACTGACAAGACACACATATTAAGCATGTAGTTTGTTACCTATAGCTATGTCAGTTCATTAACACAATTACTTGACATACACCCACTCAGATGACGGAGCAGAGCCTTCCAGCACCCGGGCTGAATCTTATTAATCGGAGCTCAGGCATAGGGAAGGGCTTATTATTCTTATGTGATGTGCAGTAACTGACAGTAATTGACATGTTAACCCTATTCCCGTTTTGTGTTACAGCATTTCTTAATGAGGCGGGCTTTAACTTTGTAAGGAAATGCATTGACCTGGTAGAGATGAGAGGTGAGCCATTTAAATCTATCGGCTTTTATTCGTCAGATGACTTGAGTGCAGCCTGGCTGTCATTATAAATTGCGATGCTTTTTATTCATTAATGCACATGAAAACATATTGCATTGGCATAAGTCTTCACTGAACAGTTCTTTCTAATCAGTTCTTTAATTATGTAATTTCTTTTTCTATTGCCCTGCAGGCATAAACACAATGGGACTGTACAGAATTGGAGGAGTGAACTCAAAAGTACAGAAGCTGATGACCACTGTCTTTTGTAAGTAGCTGTAAATTCTGAGAAAGTGTAATTACGTCAATTTTCTTAGAAACTGGGATGAAAAAAGTGAAATAAAAAGTGTTAATCAAGCTAAGAATTACACTGTTTGTTTGAGTCCTTAGAGTATTTCTTTTCAATGTATATACAGTATCTAAAGACATTCTCACATGCCATTTCACAGAACTAACATAAATAGATAATTCAATTTCCAAATGCATGAATAACTGTTTTCCCATATAATGGCTTTTAAAGCTTTAGTGTATTTAAAGCTCCTTTTTGACAACCCCCTAAAGTTGGACCCAGATTTGCTTTTGCAAACATAATGTGATCCCGCAGAGTGAGGAAAGAGGTCCTCCTTGTGGTTTGACAGTGTAACAGCCATCTGGCCTCATGTTACTTTGTCATTACTTGCTTATTAGATGACCCAATGTAATTTTGTTTGCATATATTTCATACATTTAAACAGGAAATGTCCAAATGATTTATTAAAGGCTCTCCAAAGCTTTGCCTTTGTTTCTGTGAGACCACATGTGTTCCTGTGCACTCTGACTTATTTTTAGAGGCTCTTTACACAAGAGGAAAGTCAGTATTTTTTATTCTCACTTAAGCATCCTGTCAGGTCGTGTTGATTTCTTCAGTCAGTTTACAGCCTAATCGTTGTGCTGATTTAAAAATAAAATGTGTTTTTAATAGCATCCAAGGCACCAGTGGATATGGACCTGGACCCAGACACATGGGACAACAAAACCATCACCAGTGGTCTGAAGAATTACCTCAGGTCAGCTCGCCCCACCAACTGTGTATCTTTAGCAGTCAAGAGTCATCATTACCTCCTTCATGCCTCTTTGAAACCAACCTACTGTTAGTTCTGCATTTGTGCAGCCAGTGACTCACAAAGGAAGGTGGCTGCATTCAAAATACCTGTGTCACTCAGGAAATGAATGCTAACAACTTTTTTTCAACAGATGTCTCTCTGAGCCTCTAATGACCTTCAAGCTCCACAAAGACTTCATCATGGCTGTCAGTAAGTTGTGAAAATTGACTAAAGGTTATCATATAATAGCTCAATTTCTGTCTATCTTACATGAAAGAGAGAGACTTATTTTGGCAGAGAATGGTCAAATTCAAAACTAACACAACTTAAAAGGCATGCCCATCTGTTTATAGTACAAAATGTTGTTTTCTACTAAATTATTTATGGGTTAATTGTATTTGTGTCATCAAACTGCCCATTTAAATTTAAAAATGTTCTATGTGTTTGATCAGATTGAAATTTCCCATCATGTTGTGAATTTTTATACAACCATTTAAAGGGGGACTGAATTTGAAATCAACTGCATTTCATATCCTTTGGGTTAAATTGAGATGGGCACTGCATCCAAGAACTGACAGGCAGAAATCAAATGAGCAAAGACTGAACCAATTAAATAGCTTCCATGTCAGAAAAGGCCTTCATGCCAAGAGCATCAAACTTAAACAGTGACATAAGACTTTAATTGATTTGATCTACGCTCATTATTTTACACCTCTGGAAACTTTCAAAAGTCACTTATCGAGCAGATTCATTGTTTTTTGGGGTTTTTTTTGGCAAAGCATTTACCCTCCTGATCATATGATATGTATTTGCCGCTTTCTCAGAGTCAGATGACCAGAACTACAGGGTCTGTGCTGTCCATGCTTTGGTTCATAAGCTTCCTGACAAGAACAAGGAAATGCTGGAGCTCCTAATAAAACACCTCGTCACGTACGTGTTCCTGTAATGAATCAGTTACTCTGCAGCCTAAAAAAATGAACAGCTCTACCACAGGAGATAAAAATTGCTGAGACTAATTAAATTGTCTTCACAGTTCAGGATCGCCTTAATGCATCTGGGGGTAAAACTCTCGGTACATGGTTAAGAGTTTGCAATATGGGTGTAACAGTGGAGAAACAGCATTTTACACTTGTGTAACAGCCAAATCTTCCACCTGCAGAGTTTCCACACAAAGCCAGTCCAACATGATGACAGTGTCTAACCTGGGTGTCGTCTTTGGGCCCACGCTGATGCGGTCGCAAGAGGAAACTGTGGCCGCCATGATGAACATCAAGTTCCAGAACATAGTGGTGGAGATACTTATTGAGAACTTCGTCAAGGTAACTTGTGGCTCTGGCATGGTTTCACCTGCACTATCAAACCACTTTCTTTCTTCATATAAAGGTATTCTATCACATAGTTCTCCCTACATTTGCTCTTACACAAGGTGTTTCATATTTCTAAGAACAAATATGTTCCAAAATGACGGTATGAAGTAAAATGTTGTGCATTTTTTTATGTTTGGCAAAAAAGCTGGTGAGTGACACTTCATGCAGGCAATATAATTAGCATGATCAAGGTAGTTTTATATTACATTTCTATTATATTGTACATTTAAATATTCTATATTTTCTTTGAATCCTCTGATACCTCTCATAGCTTTCGGGAAACCTAGTTTTAAAATGAATATTTTTGACTGTATTATACTTGCACCAGGCTAATGCAACCAGAGATACAAGGATTGAGGTACCTTGGAATAAAATGTTTCATAAAGTGTCTAAGGGTCTCATGATATAGATTGTCATGTCATCCAGCTTTACAACTAGTAGCGAGTAAAGGGAATATTTTGGTAACAAACTTAAAAAACCTGGTTTAAACACCGGCCTATATTGGTATAATATACACATGTGGTGTAGTTGCGTTGAGTAATCACTGCTCCTTTCTGGACCTCCAGATCTTCCATCAGCCTCCAGATCCCAATGTGCCTCTGCCCCAACCTCAGAGCCGGCCTGGCTCTCGCAGGAGCAGGGCCATCTGTCTGTCCACAGGGCCCAGGAAGCCCCGCAGTCTCTACACCCCGACACTGTGCCTAGCAGATGCAGAAAGTGAGTACCAAAGCTGCGATTACCACCACAGGTCATCACACCCCAATTTCCCAAAACCCTTTGGTGGCCTTTAATATCTGCTAGACATCTGTGCCAGTGTCTCACCACATTTCTGAGAGTTTCACCTCATTTTATCTGGTTTATTAAGGATTTTCAAATGGGAATCAAATTTAACCTTTTCAAATGAATATTACACCTTCAGAAAAAAGAATCTCTTTAAGCCATAAAGTGACCAGAGGCATTTTCTCAATCAGCAGGTTTTAATGAGGGCCTTGTGTGCCTTTTCTCTGGTCCCTGCCTAGGTGACACTTTTAGCAGCAGTCCAAGCAGCACCCCCATGGGCAGCATGGAGTCTTTGTCCTCCCACTCCTCTGAGCAGAATACCTCCTCCAAAACGGCTTCCTCTGCTCAGGTCAGGGACAAGTCACTCCTGGACCTGTGCCGAACGCCATCACAGCTCTCAAATGGCCCCAGGAGTGCTGTATGTATCAGCAGCCCAGAGTCCAGCTCCAAGGAGGATGCAGGGCGTACAGATGGAGAGTCAGAGGATGCTCTCAGCCTGTCCTCAGTCAGCACTGCACCCAGGCTGTCTCCTGCCCCCAAAAAAGCCCCCCACAGCCGCCCTGACTTCAGGCCAGCACTGCTCAACCGCCAAGCTGCTCCCTCTCTAAAATCACTGCTTATATCTGAAGGTAGGACCATCTTCATCATCATCATCATAATCATCATCATCATCAAGTATTGTCATTCTAAGTTTACAGTAAAAGAAAGAGTAAAGAAAGAAACTTTATGAAAGTGTCATTTTCAGAACAGAATTCATCAAATTTATAGTCATAATTTACTCCTCAGACTTATTACTTTCAAAGGCAGACAGCACCCCCTTGACAGAGGCATAATATAAAAAGCCATGTTAAAATGTTATTTACAATCCTACCTAAATTAGTTTGTGCAGTTTATGAGCTGTACCAAACTTTAGTGTCTTTCATTTACACTGAAACAGGAGTTATTATTTGTCTCCCACAAGGCCGCAGGAGCTGCTCTGGATCCGTCCAAAGTCTGTCAACACTGGAGCCCAAAGAGAGTTTAAAGCCTACTGAGCACCCAGACCTGCCACCCAAACAAGTGATCCGCCGCAGGATGGACACCTCAGTCAGCAACGGCTACCAGAGACCTGGATCAGTGTAATGGGTTTTAAAATGTTAATCACTTCTAATAATAATGATTACTTTTTTTGCTCTGTTGTGCATAACTTCAGTTCGTAAACAGTTTTAAACAAAAAATCATTCACCCAGTATTCCAAAAAATCAACAGACAGATTATTTAAAAATGAAAATAATAGTTGATTGCTGTCCTCTGATACCCCACATAGTGTTTTAGAGTCCTCAGACTCCTCCTTTTGTCTGTGTATGAGCACTTAGCACTGAGAGATCTCTAAGATTAGATGAGTATGTGTTACGAGATTTATGTCTGTTCCTCTCTGGTGGGAGAGCCGGCTTTAATTACACTCTGCCTGCTCTGGGGTTGATGTGACCCAGCAGCAGTCTGCACACGTTCTCTCGGGACAAATAGATTGTTTGACCTGTCATGTCTAAGAAGCCAGTCACACGGTCTCTTAAGTAGTTTCCTTGTATAGCACCCACCCTACTTGCCCTAGGCGCTGTTGTCCCCTTGACTCTGATATTGTTGTATGCAGGGTCAAGTGCAGCTATGTTATATAATTGAATTCAATGTTTTACTGTACTAAAACTGAGTCTGCTGGCAGGAAGGAAACCTCCCATATTGTGTCTTAACACCTTTCACCTCTTTTTAAACAATGAGAAAAGCCTGCATAGTTGAGAGAAAGTGAACATACTTGTTTTAGTTTCTGTTTAGGCTTATATTTCTCTCTGAGGCAGGAATACTGCTGTTATAGAGAATAATATATGAAAATAAATGTATCTTATTTTGTATTTTCCTTACTCTGTTAATCTGATCACAGGACACTTTTTTATAATGAAATCAGACATCAGACACCTTGTTTTTCAGCTTTTTGTTATTGCCTCAATACATTCAAGAGGTGTGATCTTTTGTTTTTCATATTGTTGTAGGGTTGCTGCCCGAGCACTGCTTTTTGAAAATGTCTCCTCCTCCCAGAATATTCCGGTGGGAAGGTGCTGTAACAAATAATGACACAATCCACCAGAGTTTTACACTATTAATCCCACTCCCATCTATCCAAATCTGCAATAATGTCATCTTTTTTTGTCTTTTTAGAGATGCCAAGGCCATGTATTCCTGTGAAGCAGAGCACAGCCACGAGCTCACCTTCCCCCAGGGGGCACACTTTTCTAATGGTAAGAGGAGACATCTAAAGGCAAACATGACTGTATTTACTTCAGTTACTTTGCTGCACAAATGCTCATGACAGCACACATGCCTCCTTGCGTAGGATGATCGGACATTTGACAGTGTACACAGACAGTCTGATGTCTGCTGGCAGCACACAGCAAGGACTTAGCTCCCGGTAATGTGGAGGCATAAAGTAATATTGCTCAAAAGAGCGACACCCCCATACGCATTACGAAAATCCAAACAGCCCTAGGATATTTTATTGCCTCTTGCCTTTTCCACGCAGAGATGACTCGGCCCTCAACCAGTGCAGACAGGTCACTGTAACCTAGTGATGGAAGGCACCAGTGCCTGTTCCCTGTTAACACAGCCAGCAGAGCCAGCAGCCAAAAGCAAAAACGTCAACAAACGCTCCCTACCTCTGACTAACAGGCTGAAAACTTTTATTGCTCTCTACACTTACAGGTCATTTCTCTCTACATCCTTTTAAGTGTTTCTCTACTCAGTTGTTGGGGCTGATCACTTTTAAAGCTGGTCCTTTCAGTTTTGGCGTATTCCTGCAAAGACTGAACTTTATAGTTTATACTATATGTCTGTTACTAAGCAAGACCGTTTCTGCCAAAAAAGATTTCCGACTTTAAAGATCAGCCTGACCCAGGGTCATCCTCAAGTGTTTTTTTTTCTGCCTAATATCTTTTTTTTAACACTTTTCACTGAGTGTGAGAAATAATGTAACTGAATATAAGTTTAGTGATATTAATCAGAATTCACTAGATCAAAAATCTACATCTTTCCTCTCTTTAACTCAAGTTTTTTTCCTGTGTTTTTTCATCCTTTAGTCTACCCCTCTGTTGAACCAGGCTGGCTCCAAGCAACATACGAAGGAAGAACAGGTTTAATCCCTGAGAATTATGTTGTCTTCCTCTAACAACTGGCAAACACTGCATCTTTTTCATGGTATCCATGAAAAAAAAAATACAATGTGGTTAGCCGATTGTCCTTATTATTGCTGGTAACTGATATTTCTGCACTGTATGTATGCAGATAGCAAGCAGCCCAGCTATTGCTTAACAGTACCAAAAACTCCAAATCCAAAAATGTACCTCCTCTTCCGTGAATGGTAAAATCTGCAGAGATTTAGAAGTTAAGAAGAAATAAGTATGTCTTTACTGTTGGATGTAGATGTTTTACTCGTCGACTGCACTGATGTTTTTAACCCAGTATTATCCTGCAGAATCACAAAAAATTGCATCCCATTTTACAAGATTTATTCTCAGCAATGTATTATATTTTAACCTACCATTGTAGTAACATAATTTTGTCAAGTTGCTGATGGAAACCTGTAGTTTCCTAAACATTTTGTATCAACTGTAGATGAAACTGTGACTTAACTGAAGATAATAATCTAATCTATTAAATCAGAAAAAAGAATTATTGGTTTGCACCTTAACTTTCATGTTTATGGCCTGTGATCTTTGTCCCTCCACCAAACCTGCTCACTGCTGCAGTGCACTTTCTGTTTAGCTCCATGGTACTGTACTGTACATTAATGCCAATGACTTCTTCTTCTGTTTCTAAAAAGAAGCATTTACTGATTTATCACTATAAATTATCGCTCCAAATATATGCCATATGTCAGAATGTGCTTTTTATAATGTCCTGAATGCTATGGTCGTGAGGTGGAGCCTTCACCTTTAATGCCTGTTGTGGTACTGTAGTCATTGGTACGCTGGTGTACTAGTAATGACAACTAGACATGTCTCTGATTATAATAAGTTATAGATGGCATTTAATATTTAATTTTCTATTACTGTCACAACATTTCAAAAGTACAAAATCCATATTTTTTCAAAAACTACAGAGATTGTATTTCAAAAAAAAGATATAACAGAAAAAAATCATGAAAAACCCTTTTAGCTCCTTAGTTATTACAAGCTAAATAATCACTCCAAAGGAAGACTTTCCCTTTTGGCCAAAAATATATTTGAATAGTTATTTGAGGTCTTGCATTTACAAAGATCAGGATGTTCTCTTTGATTTACATCTTTAAGAATGTGAAGTGGCCTTGAACTTTGATGGTAGAATAATACTCCCTTAAATTTGCAGGGACATAGTTCAAATGACATCCATATCCTGAGTATGTAAAATGTAGCAGCCTTTTTTTTATATGCTTGTTTTCTTGCAATCATCTACTGTATCATGACGGTGCATAAACATATCTGTTATAAATAAAGAGCGTGATTTATTAAATGTGTGGCCCAAATTCTTTGTCATGATAAGTGAGTTAAACTTGTGCTTTAATCAATTTTCCCTCAATTTGTGAAAAAATGTCTGAACTGTTAGAGAGTAAAATATGTTTTTTCTCTTTGTGTCTTTTTTTGATATGGTTTGTTTTTCACTGACAAGAAATTGACAGTAAAGACTGACTAGAAATTTAGTTTTTTTCCTTTCTATGCAGCTACTTTTTGAATGCAAGCTTTGATTCCCTTAGAGAGGGAAGTTACATTTTTTTACACTTCTGTTTGACTGTGCGGCTCAAAAGCGTTATAATTGGTTTCACTTCAGTGTGAGTTGACCATGTGCCTCGCAGAAAGAGGTTTGCTGTTTTTTTATTTCTGTAGAGAAGGATTACTGAACATTGTGAAAGAGGCCTTTTTTGAAATCTTTCCTATTTCCTAATGAACTACTGCACTTGTTTGAATTAAATCTGTCACATGTATTCCATTAAAATATGTCAGAGTGTGTACTTTAATACAGACACAGGTTCAGGGTTTTTTCTAAATATGTGTGGTCTATGGTTATAGAAAAGACACGTAGGAAAATTGTGCAGCCGTGGTGGGGATGTGTGTTAAATGGGTTATTTGTAATTCAGCTAACTTACAGTAAGTTTCTCTTTCTTCAGTCAGTTTTCACATCGACTAATAAATGCCTCCCCAGTTTCTCCTCCCTAAAGTGGGCTCAGTGAGTCACTCTGCTGTTACTTCCTCAAGAATTTCATTGTTTTAAGTAGCAGGTTTCTGTGTTGATTAAAATGTGGATAAGAAACTAAATATTGGATTTTATTTTGTTTGTATGTTTTGGTTTTTTGCAGCTCAGGGCAAAAAAATTACCAATGTATCTAGCAATTCTCATGACCTACTTTTAGCTATTAAGAAAGACCTGTGCACATTTTGTAGGATTGCATACAGGGTGCATACACCAGAACTCCAGAGAGAAGCTTTATTGATTAATGCTTTAAATTCATAATATTCAAGATAGCTATGTACTAAAAAACATATTTTTAAATGGCATGTTATTTCTATTATACTTTATAAAGCAAAAGGGCAAAAGATCATTAGACGCAATTTGGCATAGTATAGATGACAAACTACAAAGGCGAAAGTTATGAAAAATCCAGTAATTGAGGGGTCAGTAATCCAGTCTCCGCAGAGTGGTGATGTCTGCTGGCATCATCACTTGGTGTGGAATAAGAGGGGTCTCACCATGCCTGCCAGGACCTTGGGAAGCTGGGAGGCAATGACTTCCGACATCATCTCCGGAAACTCCACTCTCATGGCGTCTGCCTGGATGAAGGTGCTCAGACAGAACAGGTTGACCTTCTTCACTATCTGTCAGAAATGAGACGTTTATGGTTTTTTTGTTACTCATTAAATAAGTAGGCAGATTAGAACATGAATTATTGCTGTCAGATGTACAAGGGAGCCTACATCATGCATGGCGTCCATCAGTTTTGTGAGATGGTAGAATCGCTGTGAGCTCGCCACCAAGCCCTTTTCTCTCATGTGGATGGCCTTGGTCAGCTCTCGGATGTAGTTTTGTCTCATCTCTTCAAAAGCTCCCTGACTTTTGAGTCCCTCAAGAGGCACTGAGAGTAGACAGGACATTTATAAATACACACAATAATTTCTTCACAATGTTATGCACTTTCAATGTAGAAAAATACTACTCTGTTTTGAAGGTGCAATGTGTTAAAATTAAGGGCATCTGAGTAACCCATAGCTCCTGCTCAGAGCACACTTTGCTGTGGCTGTCTTTGGCTGTACTGGTTGCCCTTAGCCTGTCAGCTTAGTTAGTTGTGCTGCTAGTGACTGTGTTAGCTGATAAGCAGAAGAGGACCCAGAACTTTCAGCATCAGATGGGTAACTGTGTTGGCGTTGCATTGGTGTTAGCAGCCATCTAGTCATCACAACCCACTGGGCCAGTTTGACAGCAGGGGTACTGTCGTAATGACTGGACTCCACCAGGACTCTGACTGTGGGGACTGTGAAGGCATAGGCAAGCAGAGACAGGAGAGGCGTACATGGGAGAAGAGCAGGAGTGGAGTTGGGCACCACGAGTGGGGATTTCACTTTTAACTTGGTGAGAAAGGATTTATTTGGAAAGAAAGAGAGTTGGTTATTGTTGGAACAGTGGAAAGATCAGCCAGATTGGTTTTTGGTGGGTTTTATTTGCTTTGTATCCCTCTGCTTTTGAATGTGTGTTTTTCACAGTAAGTTAAAGAAACATTTAGGACTAATGCAAACAGGCCAGGGCCACCAGGCTAGCATGCTAACTTGAGCAAATATTTCGCAACACAATATGTGAAGGATTTTAACTTGACATCAAAACTGTTCCCTCTTTACATCTGGTTCATAACGTTAGTTCTATATATTAGGTGCCATATATTACACATAGCTCCTTTAAAACCTAAACAAACAACAAGGAAATGTATCAGAAAGATCAAGTCAACAATGGTCATTTTATGAAGTAACATACTGCTTTAAAAACAATGTTTTGTAGTCAGTGTAAAACTAGGACCTGATAGCAGCAGCTACATGAATCTTGTCAAGGTCTACTTACCCTGCGGCTACAACGCTCCCATTATTGTGCAGCGCTACAACAAATGATCATCAAAGCTTCACACCTTACCTTGCAACTTTGTATTCCTGGTGTAATTAAGTAAAAAAGGAAGGTCAGCTAAAGGTAAAAATAGAGACATCTTGAGTCTAAGTCAGGAAGTCATGTGTTTCACCTGTGTTGAGCAATATAATGGCTTTCATGCAGAGAAACTCCTCATGGGTAACTTGAAGATTTGAAAACTCCTGAGGGATAAACTGTATCGCCAGGCAGAGGTCATAGATTGGAGATCTCCTCATTTGTTCCCTGATAGAGAAAACATAAAATAGCTGGTGTTACTAAACAAATAGGAGTTTACCCACCTGTTTACCCAAAAATCATTGCTTTGTGAATATATCTATCAGTGTCGTGTCAATAAATTTTAATTAGAAATCTTTGTGAATTAAAAACCAACAATTGCCTGTGATGGTGGTACTTACTGGCTGAGAATCAGATCGGGAGCAAAGTACAAGTATTCACTGGTGACATTTTGAAAAGAACGCCACCCAAGAGAGAACACCATCAGGTTCATCCACGAGTACTGGATAAGGGTCATCTGATCGTTGATGTGAAGATTACGAAACCCTGAGAAAGAGTATAATCATTTATTGAAAAACATTTTATTTTAAGCATCTTGGTCTCATTTTTATTTTTTTTTTTTTGTTTTTTTTTCTTTAAGTAGATGCAATCTTAACTTTAGCGCCTGTACATTAATATACCCTCATATCCAGTGGTGCAACATGCTGCTTTTCCTGTAACATTTGGCTCAGTTAACTGTGCAAATGGTTAAGATTTTAGAAAATCATCTTCAATTATAATATTTCCTGTGACAATCAAATGATTTTTCCTGGAATAACATCTCTCATATCCAATATTCACATCATTACAAACAAGCCTTCTCTCTCAGTGTTTAAGGCTGAGACCTTCAGCGAGGCCTGCCAGTTGATCCCCATGGTGACAACTGTGGCGACCCTGAGCTGCAGAGAGCCGTTACCTGGCAGAGACTTGGACCACTTGACGATCCACAGCAGCTGTTTCTCACACAGCCTGTTGAGACTGCTGAGCAGGAGATAGGGCACATCAGGCTGGGAGTTGTCAAAACCTGCACAAACTATCTCTGGTTCGATGTTTTCCAAGATACTGATCATCTGCTGGGAGAGTTGCACCTCACGGATGCCTGGTATGCAAGACATTGAGTTCAAGGCCTGACTGTCGCTGGACATGGCTAAGTGGGATTGGAACATCAGGGACGGGGCCAAACCCAAGGCTTTCAAGGCCCCATAACGCTTGAGCTTCCTGCCTGTGACATGAATACAAGGACTAGTTAGATCTAATGACAAAGAGCACAACTTGTGCTGATTACAAATCACATTGGCTTAAACCTGCATTTGAAAAAGGAGCTGAATGCCTCTGTTTGATAAAGGATCATTTTGAATTGCAGGTTATCATTGTTTTTTTGATTTGAGCACCTTTGTGTCCATTTTTGAAGCTAATTATGATTTCAGAGTGACTTGGTGCTACATAAAAAGCAGTTTCCTTAGCCCTGTGCAAACAGAAAGTCCAACCTGACCGTACCTCCAAGCATCATTCCTGCTTGATAGCACTTTCGGAGGCGACACGCAGGGCAATTTTTCCTCCGAATTTTGTCCACAATGCAGTCATTTCGCCCAGCACAGAGATAGCTATGATGGCCTGTTGAGTGAAAGGATACAGACAATGCACACACTTTTAACAGCGCTTGATTTCCAAATACGTAGGGAGGAGGTGAGACATGTAATGAGGAGAAAAGTGTTGAAGGGCTCTTGACTACTAACATGGCTACTTCATGCACATTGAAGCAGTGTTCCGAAGAGAAATCTTAAGAGAAAATTAGATGGAGGCAAGGCTGTGAGGACAGAGTGACATGGCCATGGTGAGACATAGTGGCTCTTACATATCTTGCATTACAAGATAACAAGAAAAACAAGTTCAAGATGAAGAACACAGTGAACACTGGTCAATGTGATACTGTTGCTATTGACCTTTAAAAACTACCATAGAAGGTCAGTTATATTTAACATGGTAACTCCACTTTCATGTCCCACTTTAGACTTGTGTTTGCTGGTATTTGCTCTAGATTATATTGTTACCTTTTTCCTTTTTTTTGTTTTTTTCTCATAGTTTTTTCATCAGAAATAATGCCCACTAAAAATGGAAAAAATAAGTAAGTTTTCATTTGAGGCAGTTTTTCATTTGCAGACACCCTTAAAAATCCAGTCCATAGTGGCATGTTTATTGGAATAACAAGAGAACATTAAAGGTCACATGCACCAGGAGAATACAGGCAACAGAAAAAGACAAAGTACCAGTATCCAGACTGGAGTAAGGAGATAAAAACCAAAGACAGAAGCTAATAAAATAGTCAGAAATTTTTGATTTGGTGCCATGAGCCAGATGTTTAAAGGTTTCCTTTAAAACAGAAGAAATAAAGCAATTAAACTGTCAGCTTTGGCTGATGGGTTAACAGTCCCAATATGACTTTGACAACATTTCACTTAGAGCAAGAACAAAAACAAGAAAGAAAAACTTCAAACTTACATGTGAAGTTTTTGGGAATTAGATCTTAAAACTTGCAGAAGTAGCTCAAAGATTTTATTTACTTACCTTCGACTGCTCTTTTGAAAAAGACTTTGCAGCTCCCACAGGTTAAGACTCCATAGTGACAACCAGATGCCTCATCACCACAGATCACACACATTCTCTGAGGTGGCATACTATGTATTTAAAAAAATGAAAAATTAGTGTTACTACATAACTACACATAATACATGCAGATCATATCCATCTAAATGCAAAACTTATTAATCTTTAAACTCGATTACTTTCTTAAAACTTTTGCATGATTGTGAAATGTACAGCACCTCATAAAAATAATAAACATGAACAGGTAAAACATCTGGCGTCAATCTTTTTTGATTGAAGACAAGAACTGTTTATCACTAAAAATTTAGCAGTCTGATCTTGCAGTAATGATTGGCTTGTTTAACCCTTGAGTGAATTTAAAGTCTATTTATGATGTCTCTATGTTTCAAGGAATGAGACTTCAGGAATCTTTAAGACTTTAAGTTCATGTTAAGAGATAAGAGATGACGAATTTTGATGGGTTTCCCACATTTTTAGGGGTTTCCTGTTGCCCCAGAGTGACAAAAACCAAAACCAAATGGGATCAGGCATTTTCATTCTTGTTTTTAGTACAAGTGAACATATCTCATAACATGCCCATAACAGACAGATGATAATCTGAAGTGACACATCACATTTTTTCCCCACTTTCTAAGACTCTTAAACAGCTTACTGCCTCAAACAGGTGGCTGATGTGCAGGGGTAAATAGTTTCTCCTCACAATTGACATGGATTACTGTCCGTTTAACAAGGCGTCAAAACTTTTAGCTACTTTCCATCTTTGTGTTCCAACTTTCACACAAGCTTATAAATAGCAAACATCTCATGTTAAATCAGTCAAACACTGGCCTACAAATTATCTTCGCACAAATTAAGAAGAATTACCCAGGGAAAGCGGAGAAAGGTGAGGGGTTCCTCTGAGAAAGGGCTTGACTCTGGATCCCATCATAGCCGCTGTGTGTGAACGGGTCCTCGGTCATCCCCGCGGACTGGCACCAGTACTGAGACTCAGCTGGAGACGTCTGCATCTGCCAACGCGCGGCCTCGCTCTTGTAAACTGTCAGCTGCGAGTGTCTGTTGGTATAAAAGTTGACAGCCTTCCCAGACAAACCACACCTGGA
>JAPZDV010000024.1:22140543-22154572 GCA_029814665.1 Acanthurus lineatus | reverse complement strand
CAGACAATGGATAACTGCGCCAGCGCTTCCAAAATTACGCACGGAAGAGGGCATACAAGTTGACTGTGGCTCGTTAGTTAATTTCGTATTACTGTATCCAGCTTCAATCAAGTCGCTCACACTTGTATCAGTTGAATCAGCGATCGAAGTACTGATGGCGCTCATCTTTCCGTTTATTTTATTTTCCATTTTCTGAAGAGCGACGTGCACGGTAGAGACTGAAGTGCGCCAGGAGGCTGGACGGTGTGTGATAAATTGTGCCTCAGAGACTTTCCTGTAATCCTCCTCCTCGTCGAGGAAGGCTGTGACTTCGCCTTTCTTTCACATAGAAGTCTGTTTATTCAAATGAACAGCTGTTCAGAAAAGAAAAAACGCAGCCAATGGTGATGAAAGGTGCGCAATTTGAGCTTGTTCAGAAAATAAACCTCGAATTCTTGAGTAAATTGCAGTATTCCCTTGTTCTGTTTGTGGGTGTTGTATTTTAAAGTTGAATGGATGTTGTTTTCCTTTTTTCCCCGCAGATTTGAAATACCTTCCTCAGTCTGGCTAAATAGCCAGTCCACCAAAGGATGGAGGAAAGACTCAACGCCGACCAACACTAGAAAAATGTATGGAGTGATCTTATTCTTACAGCAGAGCTACAGTAAAATATCCAGCCAATAAGGAGGATCGACGATGGAACACTTTCTTTCGATAGTAACGAGTCTCCTCCCTGCTCTTCACGAGTGAAACACAACGTGGCGACATTTTTGGCCGGATAGAAAAATGTTTAAAAGTCTTTGTAAGATAAGACAATCGTAGCCTCTTACGACGCTTTCTCTTTGGTCAAAACTGTCCCCAGATATTTTACAAACCCCCTTTACAGCCCTGCTGAGTTCAATTCAAGATGTTAACATTATCTAAAGATTTGCATGATGTTTATAAACCACAACCAGACACAAGTGAGAGTCAGAAGACTCTTATGTCCCATTTTTTGCTTTGAAGATTTTATTCCAATGACAGTTAGCTTTTTAAGTAAGATAATGTATGATGTCAGCAGCTTTTGTACATTTTGTTTTTTTCCAAAACGCACATTATCATTCTTATCCTAATTAGATAACAGAGATGGTTCACTGCCCTAGTTAGTCACTTAAGTTAATATTGCTGATACATGTAGTTGTGATGCACACACACAGGCCTTGGCCCTCTCTCCTGCGTCATTTGTTTGATAGCAGAGGGGATTCTTATGCTGTGGCCCAGATAATTCTTGGATATACATTTAACATTCATATCTAGATAATTTGATCTTCAAATGCTGTTATGCCCTAGTTTTTCAGACAAGCTGTAATCTGTAAATGTGTCACTTCATGGTGATGATCAAAAGCCTTTAGTTCTTGTGTAAACCTGTCGTCTGGTACTTTTTAATTCATAGTTCTCATTATGTAGGCTTGTGGGGTGTATGCATTTTACCGGGTCTCATGATGTTTCGTTTTTTTAACAGTGTTGTTGTTAACTTCCATGTTGTCCCCATGTTTTCTTGGCATAAAAGCTTCACAGGAGCTCTGTTCAGGGACTTGACAGCTAAAGCTGATAGCAACTTTCCTGTCCTAGCTGTACTGTGGATGGAGGTGAGCTGTTTGTCTTGGTGACAGGTCAGACTGTTCTCAGACATTCGTCCTGCTTCACAGCAAGCCTGAGAGACCGTAACTGCATCTGCTGCGAAGATTTAAAAGACCTATAAACCCTCTGAAGTCCATGAGGTGAAAAAAAGTCATTTTCATTAAACATTATGCCTTAGTGATCAACATTTTCATGACACACTTTAGAAAATTAAAACATTACTGTCTTGACTGAAAGTTTAATGAGAGGCCCTGCTGATTAACAATAAGTTTACAGAAAAAAGTCACTGAACTTCAGATTCACAAAAGGTGGAGATACTCATCAATCATAAGTTTTCATTTGTTTTTTGGGGGGGGGGTTATTTGATTTATAGGAAGCCAATTAGCTGTTGCAAGGTGTGGACTACTGTTCCTGGGCTCCATGCGATGTCTCACTTGTGTACCTGATACTGACACACCTGAACATATGCTTCTGTTTATCTGAAACATCCGTGAATGTGATCATGTGAATTACTGTACATATACAGTGGTAGCTACTAAGGGAAAAAGTCAAGGGTGTTCACCAATGATTTTGTATTAAAATACAACATATCGTTTTTTATCTGTTAAGTTTTGTCTAAAAATGTGTGCTATATCTGTGTCTAATGACTCCTATCCCCTGAACGAATGCCTTAATAATGAGTCAGCTTGACCAATTAATACATTTCTAATATTTACATTCTTTAAGATAGTGCAGCCTCCTAAGGTATCTGCTCCTTTTTCTTCTCAACATGCATGAGTTCTCCCAGTTGCCTGATAAGCTTTGCCAGTGTCTCCATGTCTTGGCTCCCCCTTTCCAGCAGCTCATAGCGAAGACTGGAGATGTCCTGTTTAATCTCTTTCAGTTCACCTGTGGGACAGTTATCACAACAACAGCACATGAGGTTTTTTTGTAATTTGGGGGCTCGGACATGAAAAGTTGTGTATCCAGAAGATTTCTGGACTCACCTTCATTCACTTCATCATTTTCTTTGTCTCTCTGTGCTTTTAGGATGTATCTTTTGACGAGACGATTCATTATCTTCTGAAATAAAGAACATCTAAGTCTGAAACTGATGAACTAATTGTTCCTAAAAATTCAAAGTACATCAGTGAAAAAAAAGTGTAACTTGTGTCTCTGAATATGTTTGATTTTACACTTCATGGTTTTGACTGAGATGTTATATTGGTGCTTCACATAGACACATAGAGTAGTCTCCTGCTGAAAGACTTGTAAGTCGTCTAGATATGAGACACTAGAATGGGTTGCTTACATTGCCTTATTTTGTTTAATATACATATATGTGTCTATTAAACTTTATACAGGAAAAAGGCCTGCTGTCAGTTCAATAGCTTAGTAATTAAAATTTCAGTCAACATCAGCACATATAAATATTTCAGTCAGCACTGAGAACTGCTTTACTTGGTGACGGGTTGGACAAAGTGATGCTTCCACACTCAGATCCTCCTGTTGCCTTAACTAGGATTAGAAACAACAAAGAAGAAGCACTGTTAATGCTGTTTTGAAACATGTCTTTTGTGGATGTACTCAGACTGCAGCTCATAAATGTGACACAAGAGGGTGCTGAACACCTGTATCAAAGAATATAGGCATCCCTTACTGGAACTATGTTTAATAGCTTACCCATTAAATTAATATTCAATAAAATTGATTTTTGTAATTTCCTTGCTAAAAATATCATGTGTGTCAGCAGTTAATGACTTACCTTGTTAAGTTCCATGTCATCATTGGATTTTTTCTTGCTTTTGTCTTGAGTTAAATCCCAGAGAAATTCCCTTATCCCCAGGAAGAGTGAAATGACGGACATGGGGCTGGGTATTAGGTTGAAGGGCACAGGCAGTGAGCCACCATGCTCAAAGTATGAGAACCAGAGCTTAGCTCTTGCAAACTTCCATTCAACATCAGCATCATCCTGCATCAAAAGAAAAGTAACAGTAAGGAGGGAAAAGAAACTTTTGATTAATGTGAAACAGCAGTAAAACATACAAAATATTGACATTTTGTCAAACTAAATTATTTGAAAATGAGCAACAGTCTTATTAAGAAAATTGGATGTTTAAGACTTACCTCAATTTCTTGGAAGGAGCTGTTGAACATGGCAATGAGCATATTCAGCAAGACAATCACCATGATGATGTTGTACACCCCGTACAGAACATAACCGATATTCTCAATGAACTTATGGTCGATGTTAATGACAACTGATTTCACTTCTGACAGGCCGAAGATGGCCCAAAATAATGTTTTAAAACTCTCTTCAAGCCTAGAGGAATGAAAAGAGCAATTAAACTAGTGTAGTGCGACCAATGTGCTCATCTTAGATCATAACAATTCAACACACACTGAAGGCACACTTGGAAAATATTTTGCATTTCCCAAGTTTTTTAGGCAAAATGCATTAATGTAACAGCCTACAGTCGACACTCACGTTGTAAAGGCATCGTTGTGCTTGGCTCCAAGGTAGTATGAGTACAGATTGAACATTCCCACCATGAAAGCTACAAAAACTGTTATAAAAATAACCATGAACTTAAAGATGTCTTTTACTGTTCTTCCCAGAGAGATCTGCAAAGGCCCGAAGCTCTCATTGGCAGGCAGAATGTATGCAATGCGAGAGAAACTCAATACAACAGCAATTGCATAGAGGCCTTCAGATATAAGCTGAGGGTCTGAGGGCATCCAGTTGATTCGAGCTGAAAACAAACAAATGTGCCTCCATTTAGATCATTACATGTCAAATAGAACTAATACAAATTACTCAGGTTATAATGGTTATTTTTACATTAAAGAAGCCAGGACTTCAAGCACTTAAAAAGCGGCTGTGTAGGTACTTTACTTAATTGTTTTTTTAAGGAAACCCCATTCTACGACAAATAAGCTTTCAAAGCAGCCTATCAAATTTAAATCAATATTCCATGTAACACTGATGCAATCTATAATTTACAGATGTCGGACCCATGGAAATCTCTTCAAAAACAATACATAAGGGTTTTATATGTTTAAATACTATCAATTGAATCACAGTTCATATATATAGTGTACACATTCTTGAATTCTTTGGTTCACACTTACCCAGCTGGAAATACTGTATCTCAAAGGGCAAAGTCATGTTGGATAGGTCAGTATAATGCTTGTCAACATAGCACTGGGCAGAATATGCATGCCAGAATGCCATTAATCTGGCAATGAAAGAGGTCATAAAAATAGCCAAAATACTGAAGTCAAGAAGGTTCCAGGGTTCTGAGATGTAATCCCTGATGTCTTGTGACCAAATATCTTTACATTCTTCCCATATCTTACCTGTAGAAAAAAAAACAACATTTGTTTAAAAGTCATACTGTTCAGCTCTCGAATTAAATAATGAGGATTATCATTTGAATATAAAAGTAAACATGATAAAGGCTTCAACTGATGGTCACATGAGAACACTAATGCTGTATAGTGCACTTGTAGAGCTTAGTGAAAGTGTCACCTTGACTTTTCCGTCCTTGGATAGTCATTACCAGTCTGATTTATTATAGTTCATGTGGTCAGAATACATAATTATCTATGTGGGCAATTTCCTGGCATGATAGATGTTTGGGGATTTATAACTCCAATATCCTTGACCCTGCATCTGCCTGCATAAGTGATGTCCTTGTAAAATTATGGGATCTTGACTTTACTTATTAGAACTAGACAAGACTAAGTGTCAGACAGATGAGGAGGACAAAATAAAGATAATGAAATGATATATTAACATAAAAGTAAAGGATATGACAGCAAGTAGTAAATGTTTAAAAAAATATAGAAGGGACACGATTGGTTTGTATTTTTATACTGGTTTGTGTGTTTATACTGATGACCTATGACCCAGGATATGATGAGAATCTCCATCCAGGTAAAGGGGGTGGTCTTCATACGAAACAGTTGTGAGGGTTGATCATGGGTGGTCATGTTAGGCAACAGCGATGTCCCCCCAAAGCGATCAGCTGCATTCAGCACCAGCAGGCAAAGAAACATCATAAAGGAAGCTGCATGTGCCACAAACTTCAGGAAAGGTCCACACATAAGTTTCCCTAGCTAAAACAAGTCAGGGAATTACAAACAGAACAAAAGTCAACATTATTTTAAGGGTTAAGTTTCCAGCAAAATTTCATATTTACACAAAGTAATGTTTAAATATGAATATGGCTCTAATAAAAGTGCTTAAAATTCAAGATAACTAATGCAAAGTACTCTGTTAAATAAAAAGTAAAAACAATTTAGGATTTTTTTGCAACTAACCTTACTTGATGGTGCTATCCAGTAGGTAAAGGCCAGAACAGGTAATCCAACAGCTACACCAAGGACAAGAAGGATTTTAACTGCTGTGGTTTGCTGACGTAGTCCAGACAAGTTCTCATACCAGATGGAGAGGAGTTGCTGTTGGCAGTTTGGATGTGCTACAAACTGCTCCATTGGCAGTAAGTGCAATTTGTGTGTGTGTGTGTGTGTGTGTGTGTAAGAAAGAGAAAATAGAGAAAGGGAGAACAATATTGGGGGGGGAGTGCAACAAAAAAGAGAGGGTTGAATAAAAAAACAAGTGCATTGATTCCCCCCCCTAGAAATGAAAACGCTTTTCTTACATGCTTACCTTTTTAACTTCATATTTAATTGCAAGTTTTAACCTGATAAGGCTGATAGTTTCAGAGCTTTGACATGATTCAGTGTCCCCGTTCAATATGGCCTTCACTTCCTCTGTGTTTCGACACAAATCCAGAAGTCCCACCACAAAGTCTTTACACTGCATGGACAGTTTTTTGTAATCATTCTGTAAAAGACAATAGCAACATCTAAGAAAACTTATTCTTTACAATTCACTCATAGCATTAAAAGGAAAATCCTAAATCCTGTCATAACTGTAGCCCGCAATCTTTTTGTTAACATAGTGTACAACTTGTCTCTCTAAAATCTGAAAAAAGTACGCATTTTATTTAAACACTGTACCTTGAACTCCTTTTCAATGTTGGCCAGAACTGCTAGCTCATTGCCCAGCTCCAGAGCCGCCATCACAGGGTCCTCATTGGAGAGGGACAGATACGCTGGACTTGCCAGACCTTTATAAGCATTGATGCGGGATTGCGAATGACTAAATGAATCACGCCTCTGCTGTCCACTGCAGATGCTGCACTGGCAGAAGTAGTCATGAGGCCGCTCTATTCGAGCCCCCTTCATAAGAAGTATATGTACAATTTCGTACTCTTGGCACTGGGAAGCCAGAATGATGGGAGTGATGTCATGAGAGAAACGCGTGCCATCCTCGTCATAGGCAAAGAAGTCATCACAGGTCTCTGCCTGACTGGGACTGTTAGTCAGCCTCTGACCATCTGCAAAGGCTTGATGACTCAGTATGGCCTCCACTATTCGGACGTAGCCTTTACTGATGGCTAAAAGCAAAGCATCTCCTATTCTAGCAAGGTCTTTCTTTCTAAGAAGGAGTTTAGTCACCTCTAAATGCTCATTTGCAACTGCCAGTTGCAATGCATTCTGGCCCATGTAGTTCACGCAATTGACATTCAGGTCTGGCAGCTCCTCTAGCATCCGCCTCACTTCAGGAATGTTGCCATATTCTGCAGCATCTAAGAAAAGTTCCTCTGTCATGGAAAGGCAGGAGGAGGACTGTGCATGAGACAGGTAACCAGCCCCCCGTAAAGCCTGTCGCCGGGCTTTGGCCATGGCTCTCCCTTCACTTCATTTCTCCACCTAAACACGGGTCAGAATATTCGAGATAATACAATATGATCATCAAAAGGCTGAAGACCCTGACTTTATGAACATAAGATTAGTAAGATTAGACACTTAACTGTATGTAGTCTTCTTGTTTATGTAAATAACTATCAGTTCCATCTAATATTTCCAAGAAAAGCCTTGCAAATGGACAACAGGGTGCAATGGACAGCTGGTCTCAGTTGAATTATAACTCTCGCTGCATGTGGGACACCACCTACAGACTCGTCACCTGCTCTCTTTCATTTCGTGGCCCTGACACTGTTTGTCTATTCAGCTTCTGTCTAATAGTCAGACAATTTTTTTTTGCAAATATTATACAACAATGTCACCATGTGTTTGATTTTTAGTCTAGGGGTTAACTATTACTTACTTATACATGTACCATGTTGACTCCATTCATTATACTATGATGATACAACCAAAGACTATTTTTTAATGCTAATTAGGTTTTGTGTCAATGTCAAAAAATTAAATATAATTTGTGTTCAGTAATTGCATTGGAATAATGTGGTTATCTCAGGAGCTAATTGCTTTAACACAGATGATGACAGATGATGTCAGCATCCCTTTATTTACTCATATATAGTGTTTCAGCGACTGAACCACCTGATAGGATGTGCAGTTTATACAGTATTTGTTCTTATACAGACTTAATTCATTAAAATATTCATATTTTGCATCTAGTCTATATCAGCTGAGACAAAATAAGATCAGAATAGTTGCATGGTATTCAGCCAGGAGAGGTGTAAAATCCTGACTTGAATGGAATTGGTATGCTTGTGAATATGGCATAAAAAAACATTTGCTGTAGTTTTTTGTCTTTTAAAGGACAAAGATAGATTCTCCATGTGGATTTACTGATTAACCATGTTTTGTTCTGGTGCTCTTCTTTCTTATGACAGGTAAAATTAAAGGGAAAAAACACAGCTGTGGCATTATAAATTTTAAAACTGACATCTTAATAATTAACTTCACAAGGGATCTGTGTGCATGGGTACATGTTATCAAAAGTCAATATTTGTTGTAAGTGAATGGATATTTTGTGTCACATCTCCCCCAGTCAAAAGGGAAGGAGGCATCAGTGTTTATTAACAAGGAGAGAAATATAAGAGATTGGAAAAAAGGGACCCTTCAGGATGAGGTCATTGAGTAAAAATGTCCTAGTGTGGGTCCTTTTCAGTAAATCATGGACCTGACATTTTTTTCCTGTGAGCCTTATAAAACACAGACATTTTTTCAATGTCATTGGGAATGGAATTTTTAATTAACTCTACTATGTATCTTATATGTTTCACGCCAATGTAAAAAAGTATAACAAGATGGTCCACTTACCTCTCAGAACACTGATGTCCTAGATGACTTCACTTTCACTGCATAAAGTGGATTAAGTCCGAAACTACATCCAGAGGACACCAGCTGCAATTGATGTAGCATATGCTCGACTCATGTCAGCCTGCTGTCCAGCTATCGGACTGACTCTCATCCTGTATCCTACCTTGGGTCATGATGCTGACGGTGCTGCCTTTCCACTCCCAGTGGGCGGATTTCTAGCAGCTTTTAAGGTGTGTTTTATGACATAGGATATTAGAATTTGTTGAATACATTTGAGTCCAGTTTTAGAGATTATATAACTGTTTTTTTAGTTTTTTTCCCCTCAGTTTAATTTCTTTTATTTTCCACAATGGTGGCTGGTAAGCCCAGGAAGCAAGATATTACAGCACTTTGTCAAACTAATAGAGGAATTGAGCACATCAGAATTGCATTGGTTGAACTGATTGCGCTATAAACTGAGACAGGAGGCTAAGGGATTATTTTGTTAAGAACTATCTGTAATTGTCAGTGTGCAGGCTGCAGGCTATAGCACCACTAATACTCTATATGGTGTTTGACAGGCTAAAAATAGTTTTGATGCAGTTCATTGGAGGGCATAAACAATTGGTAAAAAGCAGATTTCCTTAAATCCTCTTAACTAACAATGCCATCAAATGTAACAGGCAACGAAAACACCTTTATATTTTATGAGAGGCATCAGGCCCAGGCAGATATAAGCTATGCAAAAACAATCATGTGTATGCAAACTATTTCAATGCTTGTGAAGATAAAGTTCTTAATTTTAAATGTCATTGATATGCACTCTATAACATATATAGCTAGGGGCACAGGGAAATATATTTGAGGTCTTTCAGATTTGATTTATTTATCAATATTTTTTTACCTTTGTATTTTTTTATTTATTTAGTTTTTTAAAATTATATCTTAAAAAAAGACAAGAGTACCAAACTAATATTTCGCTGTTTAGGTCACATCAAATTAATATGGGTTTATTAATGACACATTTTAATGATAGGCTACGTTGATTTATATTCATATCCGCCGACCGACCGACACCAGCCAGCCCGGATCACCGCTCCTGTCCGAGGGAGCGGGCTCGCCCGCCGAACCCGAACTCGGCGCATGGGGGGCAGTAGGCGCGCGCGCATCGGTTGTAGATGTAGGCGTTACACCGGCGGCACACGACGCGCGTTTTCCGGTCCTCCTTCGAAGGGCTGATCCTACACCTCTTCCTCTTATTGCCGGGCCCCGCGAGCCCTGGAGAGCCCGGTGAATCCTCCAGGGACGGATCGCGAGCCGTCCTCCCTCCGTATGGCTCTGACGATCGCGGCCGCCGCTTCCGCGCGGGGGAGCCGTCTCCTCCTTAGGATAAGCGGTGTCCCAGCAGCTTGAGGAACAGCCTCCTCTTATTCCACTTGCTGAAAAAACCAGCTTAAACCAGCCAAAGCTGGTAGCTGGTCCAGGCTGGTCTTAGCTGGGTTTTGGCAAGTTTAGCTGGTTTAGCAGGCTGGTCAAGCTGGTATTTTTCAGCAGAGAGGTATCCAGTCCAGGTGCGTCTCCCTCCATATCACGAAGGCGCTGTAGGCGGACACATCAAGGATGTTGTGGAACACTGCCAGGGGGCCAGCACATGGTCATCCTCCTGCAGCTGTACTTGGCAACAAGCTTGTCCAGGTTGTCCACGCCTCCTTTATTGCGATTGTAGTCCAGGATGACAGTGGGCTTCCTGTCCGTGCGGTCGCTCATAGGAGCAGCACGGGTTTCCTGTACCTCTTGGGGACACCAGAGCGGCGGTGGGCGAACATGGACGAGAAGACGGCTCTCCCTTTGGACGCGAGCAGCGCAGGCGGGAGCTGGGTCCTGTTCCTTTGAATCGTGCCCACCAGGGTGAGGCCCCTGAGCAGGAGCCGCTGTTCCAATTCGTACGATGTGAAGAAGTTGTGGCACGTGACATTGCGCCCCCTCAGGCCCTTGGTCAGGTCAAGCATGACCCGCATCCCCTGGTTCTTCTCCAGTGGGCTCTTCCCGGTCTACACTTGCATCTTCCAGGTGTAGCTGGATCTGGCATCGCAGGTCACCCACGTCTTGATCCCGTATTTGGATGGCATGCTGGGCATATACTACCTGAGAGGACTAGGACCTTTTGGACGACAGCTACAAAAATCATCATTACTGTATTGGTACAAACAATCGCTATTGCTGTTGCTGCTATTGCTATTGATATATCTGCTGCTATCGCTGCTGCTGCTGCTGCTGCTGCTGCTGCTATTACTACTGCTACTACTACATCTGAATGGAACCAGTTGCCCATCCACCGTGACGTCGGCCCCGGGTTGTAGAGGCGCAGCAGTCGCTCCACCCTCTTGTCCCAGACCTCTCTCATGGCAGCCAGTTTGTGGCAGCCAGTTTCACCAACCTCATCTCGCAGTCGTCGAAGCGCAGCGGCCTCGAGTGCATGTGAAACACTTTGAGCAGCATGGTGGCGCAGAAGACGGCCCTTCCGTTCTCCGCGTGCTACAGGCTGGACGTTGCCTCGCCTTGGGACCTGTACATGCCTGCCTGGGTCAGCAGCCCCCGAAGGCCCGCAGGTTGGTCTTGTCCATCCCTTTTCAGTCGTCTCCATATGTTTGGACCCCCTGCAGATTGTTCATGTCCAGGATGATCTTTTCGATCCCCGGTGTGACGAACATGCAGAAAGTGGAGGCGATGTTGCGGGCGCAGGAAATGGTGTACGCCATGGGCCCGTGGGGCTTGCCAGGGTCGGGTTTGCAGTCGTCGGAGTTCATGTCTGTTGTCCCCTGCGCCACCATCTGCCATAGGCCGTCGGGAATCATGTGATTTCCCCGTTTTTGGCCTGGTACATAACGTCTCCTTCTTCTCCTTCTTCTTCTTCTACTTCTTCATACTCTTCTTCTTCTTCCTCGTCCTCCTCCTCTTCTTCTCCCTCTTCTTCTCCGTCCTTATCCTCGTCCTCTTCTTCTTCTTCTTCTTCTTCTTCTTCTTCTTCTTCTTCTTCTTCTTCTTCTCCCTCTTCTCCTCCTTCTCCCTCTTCTCCTCCATCCCCATCCTCGTCCTCCTCTTCTTCTTCTTCTCCCCCTCCTCTCCTCCCTCTCCCTCTCCCCCTCGTCTTCAGATGCTCTGGCTCCGAAGTGTTCTTTCCTGCGAGAGGGAAGGCCCCCTTGGACCTCCGCGAAACGCGCTGCCATTGTGCTGCCCGAGAACACTGAGAGAGGGAGGAGGATGACCACTGGGAGGAAACACGGCGCTGGACATTTAGTATCGTGTCGTGACACGGGTAAGTCATCTTCCTGAGGCTCCCGGGCTCCCCAGGCTCCAGTGATGCTGCTGGTCGCAGGGAAAAGTTGGCAAAAATTCCAGCAAGTCTGCAACAGAGTTGGGCTGAAGGCTGGAGGCTGGAGGCTGGAAGCTGGGCGGACGTTTGCAACAGAGTTGGGCTGGAGGCTGGAGGCTGGTCAGGCATTTGCAACAGAGACGGGCTGAAGGCTGGAAGCTTGGCGGATGTTTGCAAGAGAGTCGGGCTGGAGGCTGGAAGCTGGTTGGACGTTTGCAACAGAGTTGGGCTGGAGGCTGGTTGGACGTTTGCAACAGGGTTGGGTTGGAGGCTGGACGGACGTTTGCAAGAAATTCGGGGTGGAGGATGGACTCTGGAGGCTGCCCAGATAGCAGCTGACTTTGTGCCGGATCCGGCCACAACTCCCCAGATTTGCATAGTCCGCTGAGCGTCATTGTACCATATGTGGCCCGGATCATCGGACTAGCAGTCCAAACGTAAACACATTGAAGTATGATACACTGAACAAAATGGACCCTCATAATTAATACTAAAACCGGTTTTGGTACAAATTTGGATGACATCTGACCCAGTGCTGATCAGAGTTTGCCATATACAGGCCATATATTAACTTGGTTTTTGCTACTCTGGACCAGATCTGGCCTGAAACTGTTGCAAATCCAGCAAGCAAATCCATACCGGATCTGGCCCATTGTTCAAAAAGGCACTGGGGCAGGTCTGTTTTAGGAAATTGGACTGAATTTTTCGGTACATCTGGCCAATGTCCGGCCCAGTTATATTTTGCTATCTGGGGAACTAAGAAGGTCATGTGCAGGCAAAAGTTTATGTGTGAGATCAAAACTACATCACATATAGGATCTGAAAGGTGAACAGGCAGTTAGTGGTTCTGGAGGGGATAATGCAATTATTTACACATTTCTCTAGCCATGTATTATTGGTTAGCTGTGCTTACTGTAAAGAGTGCTGATAATTTCACCAATAACATACAAACCCCCATATAAGGATCAGAGATACAATTTAAATTTTAAGAACAGTTTTGGGAAAACAGAGGTTAACGAGAAACAAAAGAAAGTTAAAATAAAAATGAATTGTAGCAATTGTAATTGGTCAGTTCTTTAAATCCAGCGTGTATTTCGTCTGCCTGTGTATGGGAAGCTGACCATCCTCGGTCAAACAGCTATACAAACAGCAAGGGGGAATGCAACGGATTTAGGTAAGATGATCGGAGACTACTAATTGTGGCAGATGAATGAACTTAGTGAAAGAGATTAACGTTCTTACCCCTTTGCCACTCTGAATGAGGGCTTTGCCCTTCCGACATGCTGCTCCTTTGTCCTCCTCCTGCTGCTACTGAGTGAAAACTGAGATATATATATAGGAAGTAAACTGAATGGTGGCGCGAACCTGGTGCCAATCGTTGAGTCTGATTAGTGTTTCTGTTGACGTAAACAAGCATGACGATCGTGTGTGGGATGGGGTTAGGGGTACAAACTGAGAAGAAGGTTTTCACGGGTCAACACGCTGCACTAATAATTTGAGATATCTGAGCGATTGTGAGGTGTCTCTGAACAGCAAAGCTTTCAGAGACACAGTGCCGTTCATTACGGTTAATGTGTTTTCTGCTGGGGTGTGACAGGTGGATTGTGGAATGCAGAGAGATTATCAACATGAGACAGACAGATAATCCAAGAAATAACCTGAGTGAAGCAGACACAGATGCAATGAAACGGACATTAACACTTGAAAATGAAGTGAATTCCCCTGTATGTTAATTCAGTTTATGGAGGGATAGAGGATGAAAAGCAGAAAGAGGCTCGACAGCTGTTTATCAAACACCCACCTCCATCTCTCCGCAAGATTCCAAGGCAAAGATGGGATTTTAATGAGAAAAGCTGTTGTTGGGTCACAGAGGGCGCCCACTATATTGGGCTTGATAATTTGGGATTGGCTATCTAAAATAACTAAAAGTAAAGTTAGTAATAGGATTTAATATAC